>JANRGW010024916.1:0-12713 GCA_024733675.1 Psilopsiagon aymara | reverse complement strand
TTTATGTTGAGGACACCAGAACTGCACACAATACTCCAAGTGAGGTCTCATGAGAGCAGAGTAGAGGGGCAGGATCCCCTCCTTCTACATGCTTGCATTGCATAGCTAGACATGCTTTGGTCTAGGAGATGTAGCCAGGATCTATCCAATTCTTTGTTATTAATGATGCACATTGATCTGAGTTTACTGAGAGCCCAGAAAACCTCTGCATCAACAAAAGGGGAGAAGGTTGACACCTTGCATAAAAGGTCTTTGGAAATGCTATGAAACTGCAAATGGATGGAATTGGGGTATCCAGAGGAGATCCATCTTCTCATTATCTCCAGGAGTGATTCATTTCCCGCCTGACAGAACATTAGTTTTTGGGGGCTTCTTGTGGTCTGGAGCCTGTCCAGCGGTGCAGCACTGGTGGGCTGTGAGCATCAATGCCAGTGGTTTCTTCTGCCTAACTTACTTAGTTCGTGCTGCATCAGGTTTTGCCAAAACGCAGCTTTGGAGAAACTGCTGATACCTGGAAGATTTATAGCGAGATGTGCTGTTGTGCTTCGCTTGCAAGACTCATGATTTATAATTACATATGTGAGATACCGATGGCTCCAGGGGTCTGATTCAGGAAAACAATTAAATGCACTCTTGCATCTGTGCCTCTTCAAGAAGCCAAGCAAGCAGTTAGTGCATATTAAGCAGCTTTGTGCAGGAGGGACGTTTACCTGAGCATGGAAATTGAAGTTGTCGTGCTTTTCTACTGGCATTCCTTCAGGTATCTCACAAGGGAGAAAAGAAACTTGAATCTTTGTGGCTTGGTCAGTGAGTCCATTGACAGTGCTGTGACCCCGCTGTTCCCAAACAGTAGATTATTTAGGTTATAATGATTTTCCTGACTTTCTCTTTGTATTTTCCACGCTTGGCTGGGCAGATCGGTTGAGTCCAACAGGCAAAAGCACTGCTGAGTAGCTCCATTAGTCAGTACCCCTCTGTAATGTGCTGGGGCTGAAGGGCAAGTCCTCAGGTGACTTCAGAGGTGACAGAGTTGCCTCTTCCCAACCTTGCAGTGCTCGGGGTACCAGCTGGGAATCAGCTAGCAGGTTAAATTGGACTTCGGATGGGGCTTTGCTGCAGCTGTTTTATGTAGTACTTAATCTTTACTGGTGTTGGAAGACAAAAGCTCATTTAATTACTCTTAAGATCGCTGTGAGGAGGAAATCGGTTTTGAAAGTTATGGATTGTAAAAGAACAGAAAGGCTGTTAGGTTTGGGGGTTTTTGAAGATGAAAATAACGTGAATTGACCCACCCAATTACCTGTTATTTCAGCCTCACAAATGTTAATGGATTTGCTCTTGCAACAGACTTATGAAAGAGCCAATTCTCATCCCTCGTTGTGTAAATGATGCAGAGGTGGAGATGGAAAGAAACAGAGGGGATTTAGGTGATTGAATATGACACAGGAGTGGAAAGAAGGTGCTAATTCTATTGCTTAAGAAAATGCTTGCGATGCTTAATACAAACTGTTCCTTCAGTCTTAAACTGCAAATAGTGTTGAGGTCTCCCTCTCTGGTTGCTGGGCATTTCATTTGCCATAACACCACAGGGATTTTGGCACGGGCCCGTAGTGACAGGACAGGGGGAATGGTTTTAACCTGCCAGAGGGGAGATTGAGATGAGCTCTTGGGCAGAAGCTCTTCCCTGTGAGGGTGCTGAGGCACTGGCACAGGGTGCTCAAAGAAGCTGTGGCTGCCCCATCCCTGGCAGTGTTCGAGGCTGGGTTGGATGGAGCTGCTCTAGTGGAAGGTGTCCCTTCTTGTGGCAGTGGGTTGGAACTGGATGATCTTAAGGTCCTTTCCAACCCAAATCAGTCTATGATTTCCGGTGCTACTATTTATATCTTTATCTGTAACTATATGTGTGTATACATTTCTAATTTCAGAAACTACCGTTTACGTGTAACTCTGAGGAAAGAGCAGAATTTCAAAGATTGCTTCCTAGGTTTCTGATGGTTTGTCCTGAAAAAGCTCAGACTCCTTAGAAAACAGTTTGTACACAATGCTGAACACTTCTTAACATCGGTGCTCCCTGACTGCAGCAGCTACAAACTGCAGGAATATTCCTGTTTCTGTGTGAACACAGTTGTAAAATGTTCTTGCTCTTCTGGCGTAGCTGCTCTGGAAGTCAAAGGGAAAGCTGATTTCCATAGGAGTCAGATGTGGGGTGCTAATGATAACTTGCATTTGGGAACCTCACCTGATATGTCTGAGAAGGTCATTGTATGCAGGTGTTTGCTTAGAGGGATTGGAGATGGGTGAATGTCACAGCTGCAGAGGCTCACGGAACTGTTTCATGGCTTCATATAAAATTGAAACCAAACGGAAAGATAAAATAATGGTAGTGATGATCAGTTTCAGTCTCTGAAGCTGCTCAAAGGAAACAAAGCTCTGTGTTGACCAGCCAAATGCTTTCTCTTCCCTGAAGTCTGATTCTACTCCAGTCTTTATACTCACTGTAATTGCATGTCCAGGGGTCAGCATCCTACTGTCAGGTTTATAGCAGAAATCCTAGTGTCCTTGAAGTATATTGGACCAGACCTAAGCCCAGTGTTGGGATCATTACAGATGTTCTTCCACAGGCAAGGTTTTGTTGGTGCTTCTGGAAAGTGAGCTTCTATAATGTAGGCATCTGAATAAATCAAACCCCATCCGTCCTTAGTGTGATTGCTGGAGACTTGTGTTTCCAGGTATGTGGCTCCTAAGGTATGGTCACTATTGGCTGGCACAGAGAGTGGAGGTCTCTGAAAACTTGGTAACAAGCTAACAGGAGAAGAAATGGAGGGGGGATTTTCATCAGTTCAATTTGGGGCAGTCCTCTTTGGGCTCAGACTCTAGGAGAAGGAAGATTTAGGTCAGAATCGTGACATCAGTAACTTCACTATCCACCTCAGGATTAAATTAAATCTATCAAATTCTTTACCAGCATCAAAAGTACTTTGACAAGAACCTTTTTGGTTGTTTTCAGTTTGAGTGTTCCTTTCAGTCATGAGGGGGTTTGGGGATTGATTGAGGCCACAGGTTTAAAAACGTACATATAATTGACTTCCGTGATTTGTATTTTAAAGATATTGGGGGAAAAAGAGCCTCAACTTACTGTACAAAGTGATTCTCACTAATTTTAAGCTCTTAAACTTCACAGTGTCCCTGTGGTGTTCCCTGTGGACATTTTGAAGCTCAGCTTGCTGTTGTCATGCCTTTTTATGATGAATTCTTTATCTGATCATTTTTTATGCTACATAATTTGATGCAAAGTGTAAACGAAGGGGGTCTAACAGTTTGTGATAGTGTCAGGTTTTATCAGATGAACGGATTTATGTCACTGCCTGAAAAATCATAAAGCCTCTGCTGAGGGTACAGCAGAGATTTCAGCATATGGGGCTGGTTCGTTTGATGACCAGCTGTCTCCATGTATCTCAGTGCTGCATCTTGTTTGAAATGCTTTTTATTTTCCTAAGGCTGCCCTTGAGATTGCAAATGTTGGCTGGTATGGACACAGTGGAGGGACCCAATGGGTTTGTGTTTGGCTGGTTATGACAAATGACCTGGAAAAGGCAGCATTTGTGTGCTTTATAGGTAGACCATTTTGGAGCATGGAGTGGGATTTGGGTGCAGTATTAAATAGTTGCCCCAGAGAAGGTGTGTCCCTGCTGGAATGGAGAATACCCATCCTTTGAGTCTGGAGCCTTCAGGCCAGCTTGGTGCAGGTTTAACTGCCCTTGCATCCAGAAGCCCTTCACAGCCTTGAGTTGGGGGCTTGTTTTCATCGAAACCACTGCTTCTTGTCAAACTGAAATTGTTATTGCGGGTAGAACTTCAGATCCTTCTTCAAGCACCAAAATCAGCAGGGTTTCTTCATGAAGAGCCTTTCAATCTAAGCAAGGGACAATTAACATGTGGGCTTGTCCCTTCAGGAGGTGAACAGGGGGTGCAGGGAAGGGATCAAATTCTCCTTCCTGGAGGGAGTCATCTCCTATTGCTATAAAATGTTAATGTAATCTGTTTCTATAAGGCAAGCAGGCTGGCCATACTGGAAGCATTGCCTTTGTATTTTTAAAGCTTTGCATAAGAGAAGTATTTTGATTAAAAAGAAGAAAAAACCAAAAGCATGCTCCTCATTTTAAAAAAATAAAGATAAATTAATACACTGAGAGAACTTTTAATCCGAGCCCAAGTCTCAGAAACAGTCTTTATTGATGTCAAAATTGCTTTAGAAAAGGAAAGCGTAAACAGGATTTGGCCTTTAATTTGCGGAGAGTTTTGATTTTTCCGTGGCATTAAAGAGACAGAAAAGATGAGTGTTGAATTATTTAACAATTGATAGTAAAATTAAGCTTCAGGCAGCCTGTTTTCACTGAAATAATCTTATGAATAAAACCAAAACAGTCTGGGGCAACACCAATATACAGAGCTCACATCCCGCTGACTGAATTGTTTCAGAGTAGTCCATGAAGTGGTTTTGCCAGTCAAAGCCAACCGGAGCCTTTTCTGTGGTCTGTTTGCACTTCCCCTTGGGGAAAGCTACCGCTGGTGAGATTATACAAACATCTTTTCTCTCTAAGTCCAACACCGAGGGGAATACATGCAAAAAGGAATTGTGGGAATTTGGCACTTGGAATTTCTTTTTTCTTTGGCAGATGGCATTTAAGTGACTTATTGGCCAACCCCAATCTATTCTCATTAAGAAGCAAGTGTTTAATGACTTTGGAGGTGGATATTCAAAACAAAGAAGTGATAATCAAACCGATTGCGCTTGGTGACAAAACACAGCAGCCCAGTCATCAAACAGACTTAAAAGAGTGTTTGGAGCAAGTGCTGAGGGCTATGATTTTCTTTCATGTGCACTTTAATTCACTGTCCTTTTCAGTCAGTGGCATGTAAATAGGCATAGTTTAAATTAAAAGGAAAAATAGATCATATTATCATATCCATCAGTTGAGGCAATAAGTGTTTGATGCCTTGGGAGCTCCCAGCTGCTTGGGAGCACAGGAGGCTTTTATAAACTGTCCCAGTGTCTTCGTGCCCAGAGCACTGACTTGCTGCTCTCTGTTGGATCGTCTAAATTAAGTCTTCTCGAGGTTACATCTCTAAATGCTTTCATTGTGCTTGTAAAGCATGTTCACATGGGTGTGAGCAGCAGGCTTGGATGTGGAGTGCTTAATGGGCAGAACATGTCTTGGGGGTTGCCTATTAAACTGAGGCTTGGCAGCATGGAGAAGGAGGCTGTGGTCATGGCTCAGTGTGCTCACTTTGACCATCTGCAGCGGTGCAAGTGCCTGGTCTCTGTGCTGGTGAGCCCAGGGAGGTTTAGATGAGATTTTAGGCAGTTCTTCCCTGTGAAAGAAGCTCAGGTTTGCAAGTCTTGATTCATTCTTCCCAAAGTCACTGTGTGAAGGGGTTTTGAAAGAGCTTTCCTCTGCTAAGTGTTAGATTGATGTCTGGAAAGGCAATGGTCCTTTCTGGTACCATCGCTGCTCAATTTTTCTTTGCAATTAGAAAATCCATCAATCATTTCACAAATGTGCACTTTATAATTGCCTGCTCACACTCCCTGTTTGGCATCAATGTTCTTGTCAAGCCCAGGCCTGGGAGAAAAGAGCGTCTGACAGGTTTCCCAGAGCTCAGCAGAGATTCTTCACAAATGCAGTTTCCATGTGGGATTTAATGACCATGTGATATCCTGTTTCTGGCTTCTTTGTGTAGGGGAAAGAAGTTCTCTCTTTTCCTTTTTTTCCCTCCTGTTACAATGATAGAGATTTTTCCTGAGGTGGAAGCCTCCTAAGGCAGGGTGCCAAGGAGCAGTGCCAAGTCCTCGCAGTGCGTGCTTCATGAAGGGGTTAAAAGAGTTGGAAAACTGGGGAGGTGACACTTAAGAATCTGAAACTAGTGGCAGCCCTGACTTGGACTGGAGTTGAAGCATTGAATGTGTTGAGAATTGTGGCCAAAACAGAGGTAGAAGCAAAGACTGGCACCGAGGAAGGGGTTGGGGATGCAGCTTGGTATATTTTGCTCTACATTTAGAGGGAATTGGGAAGTTCCTGGTGCTCAGTGGGCTGCGTGAGCTGGGAGAGACAAATTTGGATATGAATTGTTCATAGTAATTCATGCATGAGTGGGTGTGTTAGAAAGTGCTCTTACCTCTCTGTGTTGGCAGGGAATGGCAGACTGGTTTGGGCTGGAAGGAACCTTAAAGCTCATCCAGGTCCAGCCCCCTGTTAATTTGGTTTAAGATGGAAGATGAGGTGGCTGAGAGTAGTTCCCCTTAATATGGTTCTCTTTTCTGGTATAGCTGTGACTTCCACAATGACTTGGGATGTCTCATCGCATTTCCTTCTTTTTTTCTTGTGAAAGAAACAGGTATGAACACTTACTAACCAGTGCTGGATCAGCACAATGCTTAGTCTTATCTCTTTGCTTCAGTTGTCAGCTGTATGAGTATCATTTCAGCAGCAGGCAGAAAATACAGCGAAGAACTAAGCTGTACCAGCGCTGGCTTTTGTTTTTTCTTTGTCCATAGGCATCTGCACTTGTAAGTTTGTCACCATTCGCAAGAGTTAAGAAAAAGGAATCGGTTTTTCCTTTAGATGACAAGGTTTGGTGCGGGTATTTCACCTTCCTCTGAGTGAATTTCAGGACTCGGGTCTGCCTCATCTGCGTGATATTTTGTTTTCTTTGCTTTCTAAAGCTCTCTGTTCACTGGTCATCAAATGTAATGCTTCCACTGTAGTATTTCTGATAGAAGAAAATGTGGTTGTAAGGGGAGAGGAGCACAGGATATGCACAGAATGTTACTGATGAGGAGCTGAGCTCTGACTGGAGGATGCTCTAAAAATAAAGTGGAAAGTGGAAGGAGAGGAGAGATTCCAGTCACTTTTGGAGCAGAAATGAGGCAATGAGGGAAGCAGATGGCTGGTTTGCTGCTAGTCACAGTGGATTGTTCCAGCTGATTTTGGGATGGGGACTTGCAGTTATTGCCAAGGAATATCACTTGGGCATTCATGAAGACAAAGATAATAAAGGATTCATAATTTTATTGGACTGTGGCACCAGATTGATGACCTTTTTGCATCTGGGACAGCAGAGCTGCAGGCAGAAGGGCTCTTAGTGCTGCATGTGGTAAAATACTTATGATCGAGATTCCTAGGGTGGTCTTGATGTAAACCAAGGAGCTTTGCAGGCCTAATGGTTATCAGGGCTGTACGATAGAGGTGCATTTTCCATTTTAGCAAGGAATAGCCTCGCAGGAAGACAATGTAGTATGACTGCCTTTTTTCCAGTGAGCAGTCCTCTGGCTGATTTATAGTAGCTTAGTCAAGGAATTCCTGCATGCCTAGTAAACTGGGTTCATCTTTAATTGGGAGGGAGCTGTTTCTTTTTATACAGTAGTTTCTTTTTGTGCAATAGACTTTAATATAGAATAAATCATCAAAGCATTACTAAATTAAAAATAAGTATCAAACCAGACAGTGCTGGCAAGCCAAGGTTAAACTTGGATCAGGGAATCAGACTATAGTTTCATCAGTCTTTCCTCCCACTCTTTGCTTAATTTGGTACTTAAATGAACTTAATAACCATTTCAGAGCTATGTACACCCAGCTGTTTTGAAAAGCAGTCTCCTGGTCCTCATGTTCTTATTTTGGGTCACGCGCATCATTGCACTAATGTGCTATAACCGCGTTCCTCGATGCCACGTTTTATTTGGATGCAAAGGAATTATGCTTGCTTGGAGCTGAGATCAACATCAAGTTTACCTGTCTTCTCTGTAAAGCAGCATAAGAGAAGGAAGTGTTTTCATTTCTTTGGTAGGTTTTTGTTTGGGTTTGCTTACTCTCCTCTTTGTCCCCTGGCTCACTTTTGGAGTGTTGAATTGACAGCATCATTAGGAGGAAAACTTACCACCACTAGCAGGCAACTAAGCACTTAACAGTCATAAGGAACAAATTGGCAAAGGTATATAGGTTCCTGATGATTTACTGCCGGTAGGGGATTTATAAAGAGCTGCCAGCACTATGTTTTATTCCTCACCATCAGTCTAACCTAGGAAAGCTGAGCTGGTGTTTCAAACAGCTTTGCATTTGAGGAATATATTGTCCCTTCCAAGGCTTACCTTCAATTACCCTGCACCTCCAATCCCATCAGTTAAATGAACAGGATGGTATTTTCTTCCTGCTTTTCCTCTTTCTTTTACTGAAAGTGCAATGTGGCAAAGTATTTGAGTATGTTCTGAACTGGAAGAGCCAAACCGGGAATGTTTAAGTGGTGCTAAATGTGATACATGGCAAAGTACTTTGCTGAATCCTAGCTACTGTTTGCCATGGCTTCTGTACAGGTCTTTTTGCTGTTTGTTTGCCATAATCTTGATCAGTTGTCTCGCTGCCATTGCTAAACAAATGAGATGATAATTAGCAGAGCAACATCAGAGGAAGTTGATTTTCCATCTGTAATAAGGATGATGATAATTAAACATGCCTGACCTCATTGGAGTGAGTATGAATCAATTAAAATTAAAGCTGGTTGGGAATTCTTTTTCTCCTGTGAAATTCTTCAGTGAAAGCAAGAACAATATAGCAAATCCTAATGAAAACCATTCTCCATATTAAGAAATGAAAGTGATGTGAGATTCTTCAGGGGTGGGATATTTAATGGTACCTCCCCTGCTCTGCCCCAGCCTTGTGTAAATGTCCATTTTGATGAAGTTTTTCATGTGAGGAAGGAAAACAAAAGAAGTCAAAATCTTTTCAGCTGTTTCTAACAATGTTGAACAGAACTTGGATCAAACATGTGCAAATGCTTCCTGAGTGTGTGTCCAGAGAGGCCAATTCCAGAAGCACTGTGGCCAACAGGGCGCATAAATTAGTTTTATAGCACATTTTAATTTCCTATGCATGAGTGAACACAGCACCAGAGCAGTTTATTTTAAAGGAGGGTGATTTATTAAAGGCAAGCTGCAGAGAATAAACAAGAAGGGACTTAAGGATGGAAGCTGAGGTTTGGTGCCACAGGAGTTGGTAACGCACTTGCCCTCAGCCCCAGAAGTGATAACTGAGAGGGCTCCTCTGGAGTGCAGGTGGGAAAGCTCTCAGTTCAATTCCTGATTTTTGCCGTTTATCAAAAATGAAATTCCCATTTTGCTGTAGCCGTTGCAGCCAAACCCACCAAAGGGTTTGGAGTTTGGTTTGTGAGAGCAGTATGAAAGCTCTCAACTGGCAGCAAGATGCAGCTAGGTTCAGTTCAGAGCAGTGACCTAAAAATGAGAAACTAAAGCTTGTGTGGTCCCAGGTCAGTGTTCACAGAATCATGGAATGGTTTGGGTTGGAAGGGACCTTAAAGCTCATCCAGTTCCAACTCCCTGCCACGAGCAGGGACACCTTCCACTGAAGCAGGTTGTTCCAAGCCCCTGTGTCCAGGCTGGCCTTGAGCACTGCCAGGGATGGGGCAGCCAGAAACTAATCCTGAAATTTGTCTTTTTTTTTTTTGTCTTCTTTAAAAAGAATTCTATTTCTTGACTCTCCTCAGTAACTGGTGATATGGGATGTGTGGTAATGTGTCAGTGTGCTGGGAGGTAGCTGCTGAAAACCTAGATACAGTCACTTGTACTGGTTGGGGTTTGGTACTTGATGCCACTTTTCATGTGGCCATTTATAATTCAGAGTCTCAGATTGTCTCATGTGTGATAAATAACCATAACACAATGTGTTGTCTCTGTAGGTAATAGTCCTGACCATGGTGTAAGCCATGTGTTGTCTCAGTTGAATGCATATGATGTGTAACAAAATAGTGCTGTGGCTTTTGTATAATACATGAGTTTAAACTTAGGTGTTTTCCAAATGGATGTTTTTGTCCATGGCATCTTCCATAAACATGGAGAACCATTTCTGAGCAAAGGTGTAAGATGCATCTCTGCTCGAATCAGAAAAATAACTTATCATAGACGGGCAGATCCTGGGTTTGGTTCATTTTCGTTTTATCCTGGCTTTATCTTGGTGAGGCTTTGTTTCTGCAGGATGGAATAGTAATAACCCAACACGATGGGTGTGTTTTCTGCTGTCTTTATGGACTTGGATAAAAATGCAGGAGCCACTCTCCACAGGTATCACATAAAAGGGGTTACTGGGGATGCAGAAATTGCCACTGGCTGAGCTCAGATGAAGGCAGCATAAACCGCTAACTGGCTCTGTTCTGAACAGTCACGCTGTCTGTCCATGTGCCAACCCCTGTCTGCTTTCTTCCTTCATTTGGCAATGAAGTTGCACATAAGGCAGCTCTTCCCACTGGCTTTCCAACAGGGAAGAATAGTTCCAAGTTTCCTATAGGAAATTTCTAGCTGATGTCTTTAGGTCACACCATGTGACTTGTTAATGTAAATGCCTTGGGTTCAAACCCAGCCCAGCTGTGCATGCTCAGCTCACAGGGATGAAGACCTTATAAGAATCCTCCAATACCTAAAGGGCTCCTGTAAGAAACTTGGAGAGGGGCTTTGGACACGATGCTGTGTCCTGAGAGGTATAGGTCTGATCACCCCACTTTATTCATGACAGAGGAGGTTAAACAGGCACATGAAGCGGATATTTATGAGACAGCCTGAATTTCACTGAATTTAAGGGCTGTATTGATCTGGGGGCAGCAGCCTGACCTACGGAAGAGGTCTAACTTCAGGGCCTCGTGCTGTTCCTTAGGACAAATCTTGGAAAGTTGTTCTCTCTTTTGCTTCTTAATTGCACTATCAAGACCAGTATCAAAAAGGCAGGATGCAAGTGACTGCTGCTACCCAAAATGCTATTATAATTAGGGCAGTCCCTGAACCTGATCCAGACTTACAATGTTGTATCAATTCAGGTTAAATTGGGAAACTGGGCAGAAAATTGCTGTCTGGTGTTTTGAGTGGTTTTTGCATCTCAACACTATCTGATAGCGGATCATTATGTACTGATGCAAAATGCCCACAACTAATGGCACAACACTGCAAGTAATGACAGTGGGACATAAGAGAAGGAAATAGTGAGAGAAATTTAATTCCTTATGCAGTTTTGTGAAATAAAGTCAACTCAGGTACACACTCATTCAGATTAAATATAATGATGTGTGTCTGCAGCCCAGCTCTGCTGGGAATGCGTATCTGTAAGTTGGGGAGAGTTACCATGGAAATACAACATCAGGGTTGCAGCACTTTGCAAAGGGCTCATGTGTCATGGCTCATTTTCCAGAAGATGCAGAGAAGACCAGGAATTAGGGGAAAAGCATCTTAAAATGTTTGCAGGAAGGCACAGCTGGGACCGTGCAGGGGCGGCTTCACAGGCAAATGCTGCAAGTCGTAAGTACTTTGTGGAGAGAAGGAAGCTGGAAGTACATCTGGAACAGAGCTTTGTGCCTTTCCTCTGCCTCAGTCACTCTCCTTCCTCCTCCTGATGGCCACTTTCCAGGTCTGCCCCCCCAGCACGGGACAATGTCCTGTGAAACTCCAGTGCTCTGGCTGGGCTTCACCTCACCAGGAACAGCTCCATCCTCACCAGGATTCCTCTTGGGAATCCTGGCTCCTGTGCAGGACATGCCAGCTTCCCTCAGTTTGGGCCTTTCAGGTCTTCAGCAGCCCAGTTTCTTTCCATTTGCTTTTCATTCCTCACTCTCTTGTTCTATTTCATGGTGTGAAGGAAACCTCTGGAGGCTGTGGCAGGTTTGTTAAAGAAGAGTTCCTTCACTTGCAGAAATGTCCCTGTTCCTTTTCAGGGAGCTTGCAGTATGCCAAGTGGTCCAGAGATATGGTTTGATCTAATCCCTTAATTGAGAATTAAATTGCTTGCTGTTGTGTGAACTAACACATCACTTACTTTAAATTTGGATGAAGCAACTCAAAGGTATTTCTGTCATTTTTCTGATTTTGGGGGAGAATAATTTCTTTGCCGTGTAAAAAGAAATGAGGCTGCTCGACAAACAGCTTGGGACTTTATAGCCTCTCTTCAAGTATTTAGAGTGTAATTCAAGCTTCTCAAATAAGAAGAGAACAATAAATAACTGATTAACCTGTCTTTATAGTATGGAAATCTCAATGTGTTTTAACACGGTGCCATTTGCCATGATGGGTAGATAGGAGCAGATGCATATTTGAACATTCAGTATAGGAATGACACGGAAACCAGAGGATTTGATGCCAGGATCCACGAGGGCTGACCAGCTCAGGGCTTGCTGGGCTCCCTGTGCTCATGTTGGCTCTCTGTCCTTCTGATGTCAGAGTTCCTCTGTTGTGCAGGGGCAGCAGCACAGCAGTTGCAGTATCTGGATGTTTCCTAAGGGCTGGCTTGTTCTGCAGAAAGATTTGTAAAAGAAGAAGAATGATAGAGCTGACCTGCTCTTTGCTTTGATGTAGAAGGCAGCAACGCTGATACATGCAAACGAGCGCTGAGACTCAGAACCAGGATAAATTGGTCTGTTTTATTGAAATGTGAGTAAATGTCTGTGGAGCCAGGCTGAAAGAGCTGGGCTTGTTCAACCAGAAGAAAAGGCTTCTTAAGGGGAGACCTTAGAGCAGCTCCAGTGCCTGAAGGGGCTACAGGAAACCTGGAGAGGGGCTTTTGCAAGGGCCGGTAGAGACAGAGCAAGGGCAATGGCTTTAAGCTGCCAGAGGGAAGATTGAGATGAGCTCTTAGGCAGAAGCTCTTCCCTGTGAGGGTGCTGAGGCG
>JANRGW010024914.1:0-28111 GCA_024733675.1 Psilopsiagon aymara | reverse complement strand
CATACTCTCCAGCCTATCCCTAACATAAATAGCAACTCCCCCTCCCTGCCTACCAGGCCTGTCTTTCCTAAAGAGCCATCCTTCAACACAAAATATAAATTATTATTTCACTGTGCTACACTCACAGTGAAATGCACCTCAACCAGAGAGCCCAGCAGAGAGACTGTGCTTCACACAGGCTTATAAATTCTTCAAAATACTAGCAAATTAGGATTCACATGATCTATAGACTTTCTGCTGAACATATGAAAAGGGTATATTTCACACATACAGCAGAAACCCAAGCTCCCCACATCAGCAGAATGCCCAGCAGAACACAAAAACACAAGCTGGCCTTTGCTTGCTGACTCCAGCTAAGGCACCTGACTGCACTGACAGGCTATGTAACAGGCTTGCCACTTTGATGAATATTCACTCTCACAACCCTTTGCTTAACCTTCTTAAAAGGTTTCCAGAAATACTAGAGTTATTTGCAGCCCAATGCCTCTGCTTGGCCAAAAATTATTTGCTAGAAAACTGAAACCAGATTTTTAGAGTGGGGGAAAAAAATCTGAAGCTCTCTTAAATGTCATATTGAAAAGAGAAGCACCGAATAGAACAATGCTTCAAA
Source organism: Psilopsiagon aymara (assembly GCA_024733675.1). NCBI lineage: Eukaryota > Metazoa > Chordata > Aves > Psittaciformes > Psittacidae > Psilopsiagon > Psilopsiagon aymara. Next base: position 27,501 of record JANRGW010024914.1, on the reverse strand, counting down.
AGAGGTTTTCCCCACGTTAAAAAATCATGTAATATGCAAAATGCAGTGCTTCTGCTATTCAAACAGAATGATTCATTTAACTTTCGCGTTTTATCGAAATTTAAGTAACCACATATCTCATAAATAATGTTACATTCCTTTTCAGTACTTGCATTTTAGTAAGCTCAAGTATCACAAGTTAATACCTGGTAAAGATCATTTCAATTTATGAAAGGTTGAGGGTTGAGAATGCACAAATCTGTCTAAAGGTATACTTGAAAATTCATATTGACATGTGAACATGAGTTTACACTGCGTGCACCAAAATAGCCTGGCTCCATCACCTAGACACCTGAGAAATCACACACTTCTAAGTAACAGCAAGCAGATGGAGTAATTTCTATTTTCCAAAAATTAGCTGTAAATGCTTATTAAAGGCTATAATAACATACTACTTCATGTTTTTCCTCAAACTTCAAGATAAATATGACATTAAATGAAAGGACACATTTTAATTTAACATTTAGAAACTAATTTTCACTAATTTTAACTGACTTCTGAACAGTGTCTCAACTGGATGCAAATAGTTGGCGTTTATCAGCAAGTGCTGTTCCCGCATCATAGATACACTCATCTGAGACTGAAAAAATACACTCCATCTCTTCATAAAGTGGAAGCAGCTGCAATGACAACTGATTTTTGGCAACTTCACTCCCTATCTCCTTGTAGGTACCAGAAGCAGCCTCAATCACATATTAAAACTAATTAACAAATCCAATAAACTGCACCATATTATGTACAAATGCCAGCTTCATCAGTGAGAGCAAACATCTAACTCTTACACTACACCTCCATGGCAATTTTGAAAGCGTTTTGTGCAAGGAGGTGAACAGATTTGTCCATACATCTCAGATCTGCACATGGATCTTCCAGTCCATCTTTTTATTTCATTGCAAAGGCAGGCTCAACATATTATACTATGATATAAAAACAGAACTATTTACTTCAGGGGCATCACAGCTCAGCAGATTATCACAGTATTGAAAATAAGATTCCATCTTTAGGCAGTGCTGCAGAACAGGATATTTGGACATTCTCGCCCATAAATTCATTCTAAGTGAGAACTTCCTGCTCTCAGGACAGGATAGCACACTGTTACTGAGCCCCCAGAACAGGAGCCTGAAGAGCAAAATGCTGTATCACCAGCATTACCAATTACACAGGCCACAAAAAAATCCCATTCATGTGACTTTCTGGCCCTTTGTAGTCGAGATTTTTGAGAACAGAGTTGAGCAGATCACAAGGAATAAAAACCGAAGTATCTTCTTCAGAAGGTCTGAAACAGACCATACCCTGAAATTCCTGAAGATGATGACTTTTGTCAGTCAGCACAGAGCACTTCAAAAGCATGTTAAAAATGATCAGGCCACTGTAAACCAAGACATCCACTAACAGCAGCAAAAATCCTGCTGAGACTTTTTCTTCCTCTTTCTTCTTCCCACTGAAGAGGGAATTATGCTGCAAAAAAAAAAAAGCTATGACATCAGGACATGGATGTAGTAAGTGAGGTTCCAACCTCAAGAGCATGGGAAGCTGGAAAAGGAAGATCTTTCCTAAACTAGTGGCAGCATTTCTGGCGATCCCATGCAGAAGAGACTGAAGAGCCCATCATGCTGACCCGTGAGGAGAACCAACAGCTGGAGTTTCTAAAAGGAAACAAAAAAGTTAAGGCTGTACCCTTTCTCAGTAATGGACTTGAGGACAGCAACTGTCAGCAACTGTTTTTTCTTCCTCTTAGGTCAGCAACAGCACACATAGCCCTCACTAATTAAAAAAGCAACATCCAATGGAATGCTTAAATTAAGCAAATGTGGCTTATTTGCAAGACTAGCTTCTTCTTGAGTCAAGCCCTACTCAGTTTATCACTAGCATCGCCACCATAAACAGTCATTCTTTCTCCTTGTAGGAAATCAAACAAGACACACTGATCAGACTACACAGCATGAAAAGGCTCCTAAATTCATATTTTACTTCGCTAATTATCAAGGGGTAGAGCACCTCAAAGCATGCCAAGCAGCCTGACAGCTTTCCAGTGCCAAATTATTCCTAAAAAATAATGACAATAAATCCTACTGGATCATGTAATAGTAAACCTAAGCTTCCTAATGGGAAGTACTGTAATGCTGTCCCAAGTCAGCAGATGGAAAGCTGAATTAATCTCCACCGTTACACACGGGCTTGTTTAACCGCAGCAGAGTGAAAACAAAAAGACCATGTTATTATCACTCAGCTCTGCCACTGAGAGCCCAGTGGGGAGCCACACCACCTCGCATGAACCACGCATATTTCACAGTGCTGCTGTTGGCAAGACCCTGTGAAGCGCATCTGAAACAAGCAGTGCAGTTATTCATGAGCTAAATGGATGCCAGAAACACCATGCAGAGGATGAAGGGGTAGCAAAAGAAATTTGCACCTCTCTTTTCCTCTGACAGGACTAGTAGGTGGAGGAAGCAGATTCATTACTCTCCATCTTGATATCTGCAGTGGCATGGAGGTTTTGGCCAAACCAGGAAACAGCTTCTCCTCTCACATTCCCTGCTAACTGTGCTTGAAGGCACAGAAGAGCCCTCTCACTGTCCAAAGTCAGAGAAGTGAGTTAAGGACTTCTCCTCCACTTTGACAGATCAACTCTTGGAGCTCTAAATGACAAAAAAAAACAACCCAGAAGCAGCGTAAAATGGAGCAAAGCTGGTTTGCAGGAGATAACCTTACAACATATATATGTGAAGAGACTTTATAGAACAATGACCTAGAAAGAAATTTAACTAGCAGGTGGTTAGCACACATCTGGGAGACAGACAAAGCACTATTAATCTCAAAGAAAAATAATACAGCCCGATAATGTGACATCTGGCCGTGCTCAATAAAACACTGTAAAACACTTATTCTCCCCTATTTGCTACGTAAGCAATGAATCTTTTAACTGTCCACATCAAAACCAGGTTCAAAAGATGGCAATGAAAACATCTGAAACATCTGTGAAAGATCGTATTTTATGCTCAGTGAAAAAGGATGTTAGTGCTTGTGGACCTGATTCTGTCCATGTTTATTAAGTTTCTCCCTTGAACTCAATGGCTATCTGTGCACGGGAGAGAGCACATTTGTATAAGCAGGATTCCAAAAGTGAAAATAAAGTTCTACCAGCGTCATTTTGAATCATGTTTAAATCTGGCTTTGTGCTTTTATTCCCTTCTGGAGCATTTCTGAGTTATTTGCCCATACTTAATCCATTCAATGAAGAAAAGGTTGTAACATGTCTTTATAAAAACAAATTAGACATGATTCTGTAACTGCACACTTCAAGTGCCTATGTAGAATTAGGTATTTTTGGGGACCAAGAACATAAGCATTAATTATTGTGAAGACAGATCTGGTTTTTCTTAGACTAAGCTAAAAAATAAAACAAACAAAACAACCCCCCCCATAAGAAAAAAACAACCCCCCCAAAAAAAAAGAACCCCAAAACAATGAATACCCCACTCTAATAAAGCTATCATGTCTTTCTGAACTAGTCTGAGCTCCACTAATAGCCAAATAAATTGTATTAATGGGTGTTTATTTACAACTAACAAATGGGTTATTTAAACAGCTTTCACCAGAATTCAAGTTACTTTTCATAGCATCTAATATGCTTCATGATGAGCTTTCTACTACATTTATGAATGGCAACAAAATACTGCTTAATGTTTTCTGTAAGTTAATGTATTTCACCAGCTTCAGGTGACATACTCTCATGGGGTACTTTTGGAAGTTGCGCATTTTGTTTGTATGAAATTATAGGACATACCATTTCACTCTGAAGTAAAGATAGTCTTATAATGCTAGCAGTTAATCATTAAGGCCACTGCCTCTTTTGTTAAGACTCAAGAGTGAACTTTAATAGATTTACCATAGGGAAGGATGTAGAAAGCAAACTGTCAGCAAACTGGACTGAATCTTGTCCTGATTACTTCAGCTTGGGGATGTTTCAAGACCCCTTACATAATGCTCTTTTATTTCATCTGACAATGCAATTGCCCTTTCAAGCATGATTTGTACAAACCAAGAAAGCATCTTCAGTTCCCCTTTCTGAAAACCTTATCTTCAACACAGAATCCCCCCCGAAAGTGACAGTTCTGGACCCAGGCCATGGTGCAAAGCTGGTCCTTGCACCTTACAAAGGACGCAACTCATCCATACTGCACGACCCAACAGCAACATAAAGCATGCACATCTCTCAGCAAAGCCCAAACTGGCTCAAGGAAAGCTACACACCATTTAAATGGCCACAATATATCCACTGCTTATGACAGAAGCTTCAATGACTTAGCCAAAGCCCCCCACAGAACAATGCAAAAGGCAAGAGAGAGAACAAGAGCTTGACCTTTTGACTAGCCGTTAGCTGTTCTAGGTCAACCAGCACTGAGCCCATCAGAAAACAGTCAAAATTACTTTAAGACTTCACTTCCACCTAGAGCAAGCAGAAGACCACAATCAAGTTTCTTCCAAATTCTTGAAACAAATATTTGGGTGCACATATTACTACCAAAAAATAGTTTAAAAAATTCTCAGATAAAGAGTATATTTTAAAAGGCCAACAGCTTGACAGTCCAAACAGACTGATTGCAGGACTGTGTTTGCATCCCCTGAAAAAAAGGATTCTATGAAGGAGTGCTTAAGTAACCAAAATACAACTGAAGTCAATGCCCCATGTCTCCAGGCAGATATGGAGCACTCACACACTGAAAAACTCTGCAACACAGAAGAAACCCAGAGTGAAAATGAACTCAGAACTTTGTGATAAACAGCCCAATATACTTTTTAAAACCAGAAGCAGTACTGCCTTTAAGCCAAGCTTCTAATTAATCACACACTCTAAAATGCAGCTGTTAAACAGAGTATAAAAATAAGCACAAGAATCATTTTCTCCTTGCACGTGCATATTTCTCTCAATTAGCTATGAGATGCTCTATTTCTGAACTCCTAGTTCACTAAAGAGCTGTCACTACTATAACTGAGGGAAAAATACTGAAGCCTCATCATTATCGGATCCATTTTAATCTACAAGTGTAAAAGATTAAAAACCACACAAAAAAAAGAGTGACAGCTTTGGTCACTACACTCATAGAATTACCTTGTTCTAAAATATGTATCATCATATAACAAATCATTTCAGCGTCATTTAAAGTTGCTTGGGTTGCACTGGTCATTACTCTTCAGAGAGGACAATCACAAAAATTGCCACTGCATTTTGGAAAAAAACAGGATTTAAAAGACTAACGCATTCTGTCTTGGAATCAGCTGGATACAGGCACTCTAAGTACCCCTGCATTTCCTTTATTTAGGAAATCATAAAATGCACACGACAAGCTGAAAAATTATGTTGTTTGACAAGCTCTCCATTATTCATAAGTGGTCTATAATTTCTCAGGAAACTTTTCTAATCACTCAGGTTTTATTAAATGCCCACAAACGTTTCCTTTGACAAAGCATTTACTACAGTAAACCACAAGAAATCACCCTGTCAATGGAAACATTTGTGAAGAATTTTGTAACATTAAAATGTCTCCACCTTAAGGGTGATAAGACACTATAAATACTATATATATATTTTATTACGCTATAAACATCTTACTGTCATATTACTAAATATCTACTATTAAATAAAATACTAAATGAATAAGTCAGAACAAACTGAGTTCACTACTACAGTCATAATTCAAGTTCTTTGATCTCAATCCCAATGTCAGCAGTCTAAAAAACAAGAAAAAGCAAAAGCACACACCAATTAGAGTTTCACTACGCTGGAGATGCAGGAGATTTAGGTTGTTCTTCCTCACACACAGATAAATGACATCATGATGCAGTTACTAATCAGCACTACCAAAAGAAGAATATCAGGATATAAGTATTTAACACCTGAGTGACATGGCACAAATTCATGACAGAGTTATCACTTTCTATTGCTAATTAATCTATTTTTATATCAAAATTGATACAAATTACCCTAAATATAATTCTCTATCCTCAAGAAATAAAAATCCAGTGGTGTGCAGTAGGAGATATACATCAAGGCTTGGAAAAAAGAAACCTTAAGACCCCAAAAATGAAAGTTTACCTTGAAGGTGTCTGGATTATTAAAAGCCAAAAGCTACTGACTAGTCTGTAACAGATGGATGTTGTAAAAGTTTTCTGCAGTTTTTAGTCCAATTTGAGGAAGCGACCTTTATTTCTTAAGTAATGGACTTGGACAAGAGCAAACCAGAAAGACCCACCTCTTTTCTTCTTCTCTAAAACATAAACAAACACCCTCTTGCTCTTCGTAACACAGTTACAAAATTTAAAATTAGTGAAGTCTAATTAGCACAGCTAAAGAGCCTAAACTGAGTTTCAGAAGTGCAAGTCAGGTAAGTATTCACAGCTGTTGCAGAGACACACTTTTAAATGGCAAAACCAAGTATTGCCACACTTCAAGGCTGCTCAAAACCTGTGTTCTAGACAGCTGTCCAAACCTAGATTGTACCAGTGCAAGGATGAGCTTAAGCTTCATATCACTATTAAGAATCTAAGTGGCATGTACCATTTAAACTATTCAGATATTCAGGTATTGCCAAATACCAAAATATGTCCTAAGCCTGTATTGATTGCTCCATCCCTGGTGGTGCTCAAACCCAGGTTGGACAGAGCCTTGGGTGACGTGGTTTAGTGTAAGGTGCCCCTGCCCATGGCAGGGGGACTGGAACTAGATGGTCCTAAGGTCTTTTCCAGTCCTAACTATTCTATGATTGTAGAGTCAAGTTTAGGAACAAGTTTTGAAGTTACCATTACAGGAAAGCATCATGCAGAGTGATCCTTATGCTAAGGTGTAGAGGTGCTTGTACCAGTATCTGCAGAGAATGGCATCATTTTAAGGCTACCTCACCAAAGTAGCTGAATTATTTCAGAAAATCAACATGCTTATTACAAAAATCCCCACACAATTTGACACCAAGCTCTGTTTTCCTATGCTCCTCAGTCTTATTTGGTGACATCAGAAACACACTATGAAGACATTCACTCCTGCAGCTTAGTGAACAATTAACTGTAGCAGAGACGAAACTAACTCTAGCTTCAGCAAATTTTGCTACCAGTTACACTTCTTTAGATTTCTTTCTGAAAAGAAAACTGTTACGCAGTAAGTTCATTAGCCAATATTTGGAACAGACATTTATGACCATCAGTATTCTAAGACATATTTCCAAGCAAACTGACAAACAAACAAAAGACCAAAAGAGGGCATCATCAAAAGCATACTCCCAGTACCTATTAGCAAAGATCCTATTTAAACAAAACTCTCCCTTACACTCTCACAAAGTGGGTAGACTTAAAATCCTAGAAACAACCAGAAAAGGCAATCAAACACTATGATTTACCTTCTGATGCTAGTTTTGAAGAATATCTAGGCAGAAAGATTGAATTCCAATAGTTCATGAATTTCAGATGGAGAAAGAACGAGCTCCCTAGGGCTGCACATGAGATTCTGTTCATGATTTAAAATCTTGTCCGAGTCTTACATTCCAATACCATGAAGTGGGAAAAAAAAAAAAATTAAACCAGCATTTACTGTACCTATAAATATACAACTTTCTTGGAATCATCCCAGAACCAGTGGTAGTAAGTAATAGCATTAGCACTGTAACCAGTGATATTACCATTGGTAATGTAAGCATAAATAAATGAGCTTCAAATTTCTTTTTCAAAAGGAAGTGCAGAATATACAACAGTATACTACACACTAGTTAGGGACTGAGAACAATTTAAATAATAACCTTTGAAATGCATTGGTTCAGTAACGAATTCATTAGAAAGGCCAGATAATACTGTAATTTGATGTGATATCAAATAGAATTGTTTACCAACCTTACTATTTATATATCGCAAATGTATTAGGCATTCGATAAATGTATTAAGACTGTCAGCTGGTAATTTCATTTCTGTGGTTAACTACAACCAGTATGAAGATTCTAAACCCACTTTTACGATCAATTTTTTAATATTGGCCACCAACTCTCCTTGTTTTATTTGCAACAAAATTAAAAAGCCCTCCAACAGAAATCACTTCCTTGAGGTAGTAGCAGACTGCAATCAATTTACTCCCTTCAGCTGGCAAAAGAAGATAGCTTAAGCTTCTTTATCATTTTCTGCAGGTGTGTTTTCTAGATCGTGATTCACTCCCGTAAGACCCTTCTCAACACACCTGCAGTATCTCAGCTGATTGCACAAAAGGGTGAGGATCCTTAAGCCTTTTTCTTTTTGAGATCATTCAACTGATTTTTATCTAATGCATACCATATGCTTTTATTTGGGACATATTTACCCTCCCCCCATCCTTTTCCTTAATCCTCAAGTTTTGCTCTTACTTAGAAGTGACACTGGATTTTCCCTGCACTCTTGTGACTAGCTTCATATACACAACTATCTTAACTTTTGGTAAAACCAACTGATTACATTAATTACATTCACTAGTCTTGCCATAATTACAAGTCTGTATTTTACTGGGACAATCCTTCCTCTACAGCTAGTCTTCTCTCACCATTTTCTCCATGTTTCCCCAAGGCTCCATTCAAAATGAGCATCTCCAATTAAGAATACATGCTGACTATTTTTTAAGAGAAGTTATTTGTTTGGGTTTTTTTTCAGGCACTTAATTTTGCCATGTTCTGAAGGTGCTCTTTCGTCAGTCCATGCAATTAACTTATACTCAGCATAATTTCTGTAAATAAATATTGATCTTCAACCACAATAAATAATGTTCTGTTAATACATACAAACCATCAAATTCAACAGGAGACTATATAACTTGGGATAAATCCCACTGTTTTCACTCATGTAAACAGTCCCACTGGTACCAACAGAATTTCAAGAATAAATATGAACAGGGTTTGATTATGTTGCCCAGAATACAAAGACTTTCCATACCTTGAGGATTGTGGGAAGCGATCCTAGGTCATATGCAAAACTCCCAAATGATCATATTTTATAGTAGAAGCTTCCAAATACATATAAAACCCTGAAGAACCTTCTCCCCAAAATACTTGAATATTCCCAGAAATTCCTTGTGAATATATTTCAAATGAAATACGTTAATATATCCAGGTATTTTTGGCACACCTATATGAAGGGAGAGAAGAAAAGCTAATTTTGTGTCCCTGACAATGTGCAGCAGGAACAGGTACTAGCTTCTTCTGATAGTGTCCTCTTCACCATTAGCTGCAGCTGATCGACAGCGACGTTGCTTGATATATGGTCCAACTGGCAACGATTTGGCACGTTGTACATGTTTAACTGATATTAAACAGTGCTGCTTAAAAAACCCGAAACAATGTGGTCTAGTTTCTTTTAAAATGTGATCATATGTAAAGAAGTCAATTAGGAGTAACTTTTCAGAGAACCTGCTCATGGAGTTTCTACCCTGTATCTGTCTCCTCACCTTCCCTATTGAACACCTCCCCTCTTCTTCTCCTCCCCCTGAGTTTTGGGGGGTTTATTTCAAATGTACGTGGGTGTAAAGCAAGCCAGGGCTTTTGAAAACCTGGCAAGAGTGAAGGCCAGAATGTTGGGCAAGACTGAGAGTTACAAAGGAATTGGAAAATGTGTCATTTGTAGACATCTAAACTCTGCTGTTATAAGAAGCCTTGGTCAAAGAAAAAGTATTTACATTAGTGTAAGACCTGTGTGGCATAACAAACATCATGTATTCTTCCTTTCTGAAGAAATAACGAAAAAATATTAAGTATGTTTAAAAAACACATAAAAACAGAAAACCAGTGCTGTCAGTCATACAGTTAGTGTCTAGTATTAAATAAAAATAAAAGAATACTATGACCACAGAGTAGAAAGACTTTAGAATCACAACTGAAGAAGTAGGCATTTTTAAGGCACCTGAATTACTAAGAGCAGGAACAGCCTTCAGGAACTGAACTTTGACCTGCACTTTTGACATTACCAGGACAGGACTTAACAGCTTTGTGAAGCAAAACCAGTTTCTGGCACCCTCTAGAGGTTTTGTTCCCAGAGAGAAACAACTCAAAAGATCAATTACTGTAATTATTACAAAAATGGGGAGAGCTGATGGTCCAGAACCAAGCCTGTAACCTGTGCAGACTGGTACAAAAAGGTTTATGAGAGAATGCAAAACCAGCACATTAGAGGATTAGCTCTGGTCCCATTCTGCGTGATCAGATGTCTCATCTCATTCAGTCAACCCCAGGACTTCTGGGTACTCAAGAACACAAACTAAAAAAAAACATCACAATTGATACTCCCCTGCTAAAAGACAGGCAGAACCTAGATTCCAGTACATGACTCTGGAGCTTTATAAAATCTAATGTTTCACGTAGTGGAGAAAAATAAACCAAATCCAAAGACAGCCATCAAAATAACAGATCACTCAACTATGCAGCACAGTAAAAAAATATTCCAAACTTTAAGTGTCACGTGGATTTATTTTTTTATTTCAACTGCAATTAGAATTGCATTCATGTTCTCTGAATACAGGAGTATTAATCATCCAATTCGGCATAATTTGCCCAGCCAGGTTCTCCCTTCCCACCAAACCCTGTCCACGCAAAATGTAAAGGGAAAAGGACTTTTTATGACAAAAAAGCTTTCTGACTTTTGATCGAGTTGGTGTTAAGATGCAACTTCCTATACTATATAATGAAGCTACCTGTTCAGATCTCAGTAGGCCATGCTTTCCAGATCCAAGACAAATGGGTATTAATGCTCAAAACATTAAGCATTCATTTTCTGCTATCATCACCCCTCAAGACTGAAAGCAGATGGCCCCTCAAGCAGTTGTGTACATTTATGAAACTTCTTCAAAAATATGAAAAGAAAAAAAAAATCTACAATCTGAATATTCAACAGGCATTTCCCATCATCAATGATATCACAGAAATATAAATTCCAACTGTGAAGTGTTTATTTTTAGGATAGTCTGAAATTGTAAAGACATTAATCCACAGCTTTCCAACTCAGAGACTGATCTTCTGCTGCAAATGTCTCCCCTTTGCTTTGTTGAGAAAGCAAATAAAATAAAATAAAAATTAAAAAAAAACCCCAAAAACATAAAACCAAAAAAAAACCAGATCAGGGTGTCCATGGTATCCCAGGAACAACAGCAAAAAGGGAGCATGCTACATACACTTCTTCATTCCAGTATCAGAGTAATTTCAGACACAAATGTCACTTTATTCCAAGTAAACTGCCACATCAGCAAATGGTGAAACGAAATGAAGACCAACTGCTAACAAAATTGTACAGCATCTGCTTCAGAGAAAACCATAATGAGACTCTTGAAATATCCTGATGATGGCTCCTCAGGGATTCAGCTACTGTGAATTTTGTATTTCAGGAGACTAGCTCTTGAATGTAGAAGAGTCTCAGACAAGGCTGAATGGTGATACACAGACCCCCTTGGTGCAGGCCTACGGACCTTACTAGAAACCACGCAATGCTTTGAGCTCCTTTACATCCTGTTATATCTAAGTTTTCAGGCAGTAACAGAGCATTCACTTGCCATCTGCCTACCAAGAAACTTCTCCCACACACTGGACAAGCCACAGTAACCAATGCAACTGACATCCTTGGAGTAATCAGCACATCAAGTGTGCAATCTAAAAACCACACAAAGAGTCCTATTTGCAGAGAAACCAGTTGCCTATTGTGTTAGAAAGCAAGTATCAGTGGAAACATATTGGGGCTCATAATCAAGATTGGTCCCAAGGCTTCCCTTCCCAATTTAAAGCCTTGCTCTTCATTTGACCTGAAGTATCAGTTAAACTGATATAACACCCCACTAATATCTCGATTTGAGACAATGCAGAAGTCAAAGAGCAGTTGTGAATTATCTAGAAATGCAGCAGATCTGTACAGCACTGTCCGGATGTCGCCTCATCAGTGCTATGTAGAAGGGAAGAGTAGTTTCTCTCCCACTTAATGGTGACGCTTTCCCTGACAAAGCTCAGGAAGCTGTTGGGTGTTCTCTGACGTAAGAGCATACTGCTGGCTCACGTTCACCTAGTCCACCAGGAACCACAGAACCTTCTCTGCAAAGCTGCTTAGCAGCCAATTGGCCACAACATATACTGGTGCACGAGATTATTCCAAACCAGGTGCAGAACACAGCATTCTTCCTTCATGAACCTTGCAAGGTGCCTGTCAGCTCTTTTCTCCAACCTGTTAACATGTCCGTGAATGGCAGCACAATCCTCTGGTGTATCAGCCACTCCAAGTTTTGTATCATCTGCAAAGTTGCTGAGTGTAACTCTGTCCCATCACCCAGATCACGAACAAATTAGTAAAACAATACAGGATGCAACATCAAGCCCTGGGGTATACCATTTGTGCTTGGCCTCCATCTGGATTTCATGTTGCTGACCACAACCCTTTGAGCCCAGAAGCTCAGCCATGTTTCAGCCCACATCACTGTTCATTTACCCAATCCATACATCAAGAGCCTGTGTATGGGTATGTTGCGGGAGAATGTCAAGTCTCCCATACAGTCACAGTAAGTGGCAGTTGCTGCTCTCCCTTCATCCACCATAGTAGAAGTTCATTCTTCTTTCCACCCATCGTAGAAGGCTATGAGGCTGATAAAACATGTATTCTTCATAAATTGATGCTGCCTACTCCAAGTCACCTCCCTGTCCTTCATAAGCTTTGAAATTGTTTCCAGAAGGATTTGCTCCATCACTTTTCCAGGGACTGAGGTGAGACTGACTGGCCTGTAGTTCTCCAGATTATCCTTCTTGATGGCAGGAATGATGACCGCTTTCTTCCAGTCCTCAGGAACCTCCCCTGATCGCCATGACCTTTCAAAGATAATTATTAGATATTTTAAATCTCCTCCAACTAGTACAAAAGTAGGATTTTTAATGTAGGTGATGGGCAGATGCCATGTTAAAGTGTATCTGTATTAACTCCTCCACACTTCCATGAGCAAATATACTGCTGCTTACAGGCTAACTCTGAAGCCCAAGTCAGCTGTTTATTAGCGTTTGACCACAGACATTCTTCCATCTGTATCAGAGTGCACACAAGGATAAAAGGGAAAGCCCTACTGTAACCATCACGACAGCCCGATAGTCACAGATCAATAATGAGATGCCACAGAAGTTCATGTTACTAGTCATGATGAGTGAGTTCAGGCTCTCTGTCAGTAACAACAGCCTGTGCCCTAACTCAGGAGGAAACAGCATCCAAAACAAGCCAGCTACTAGCTGAAAACACAGGTAATGAAGCCAAGAGAAAAGCTCATTAGAGCAGGAGACAGTGATGTCAGGGAAGGGTGCTCAACTGTGGAACAGTCTACTGGAAGAAGAAGGGGAAAAAAAAAAAAAAAAAGAAGAAAAATATTCTAAGTCTGACCATCCTCTGAAGAAAAACAAAACAAAAAAATCTATCATGAATAAAGGAGATCACGTACTTTGCTGTACCCACACATAGCAGTAAACAAACTTATCTCCTAGAAACTATGGTTTTTAAACTGAATTTTCTCCTGAGATTATATCTGTAGGAAATACCACTGTCATTCACACTGTATTTACCCTTCTGAGGCAAGTAGTTTGCTAGCTCCACAAATCCTGCTGATTATAATCTGACAACCTAGAGAACAATGGGTAAGAAAAATTAAGACATGATTTGGGAAGCTTCTAAAATGTAAATGTATAAAACCACAGGGACTGATCACCTTACATACATGCATTTGGGATAGTGCTACCAAGAATAATTAAGAGGGCAGCTGTTCTAAAATTCAGTGTACATTTCAATAGTCCATACTATCAAGGCTGATGAGACACATATAAATGGATCAGAGCTGTACAAAGTGGTTTCCTCCAGTAAAGTAAATTAATTCTGCTCAGCAATCCTTTTTTTTTAATTATTATTTAAACTGAAGTAGCAGCAGCTGCACAAAAGCTACAATTAATGTTTCATGGAATTTGCTAAGTTTAACAAATTTTATTTTGCAAAGTAATATTGCATTAAATGTATTTTTGATTGTGTTTTATATTACTACCTGAAAATTACTCCAGAACAATAAATGCAATCTGTAATATGCCCAAAAATATCATTATACATTCCTGCCAGCTAAGTCATTACCCATACTTGTAGAGATATTTTACTTCATTTCAAACACATGAATTGATAAAGGCAACTTCTACCTAATGAAGTGCAAAGTAAAGTCTATGGTTACCTTATGATCCACTGAGTCAAAGCTTAGACTGCTCAGCCACCTTGGCCCCTTCCTTTTTTGTTTCTTTTTGTTTGTTTTCTGTTCCATTTGTTTGTTTATCCTTACAAAATGAATGTAAAAAAAAAAAAAAAGTCACCAGAACACACCACTGTTGATAAATCATCTGAAAAGCTCTGAGATTTAAGACAAACAAAAATTAGAGCAGTACTTCATGCTCTGTGAGAGAAAATTACCCAAATATTCTAGGGCTTACCTATGCTAATTATCTTGCTGAAAGAATCTTTAATTACTTCAACATCAATTTAACCCCTGTTTGAAGAAAACAACCTATGTATATAGGAAATTCAAGCATTTGTCCCTCATCTTCCAGCTCTAACTGAGACTGCTTCTTTGTGCTTGAAGCAAAAAAGGAAAGGATTGGAAAGAAATTATTGCTGGTACAACAACGAAGCTCAAACAGAAGCTGCCTGTCCAGTTTTCTTAGTATGTGATGAAACAACAGCACAGGCTCTTGCTCATAAACAAGTTTAAGATCATTCTTCATACACTCTATGTTAACAGAGTGTATAAATGCTGTAGCAAGGGACCAGCAGCAGAGTATTTGCTGATACTTTTGCAAGATTAATGAAGTTGTACAAAGTAAGTTTTGGTTTTGTTCTTTAAGCTTCTCATGGAGAATGGACCTAGTACAGTTGACTTCATCCCCCATACTCCTGCCCTTTTCCCCCTCTCCAAATGACTTCTTTTAAACTTATATTCATGTTTTTTAAAGAAGGGACCAAAGCTCAATAATGACATTTTCTATTCTGGAAAAAAGCTTCTTGCATCTCATAAAACAGTTGTTAATTACTTGGAAGATATCGTAAGAAGTCTAGCAAAAGTTAGTTTTAATGCCACATGTGCACTGAGAGCAATATAACAAGAGACAAGGATTTGCTTAAGCAATATGGAAAGGGTTACATGAGCTAGGGAACTCAAGAGTACATAAGCAACCATGATCATATTTTCATGCTTGTACCTGACGTGTTTTTAGCCTCTCTAGACTTGTTCTCCCTTGTTAGCAGTTGTGTTAGCTAGGTTTCTGAACTTTACAGCACCAGGACCATCTGTGAGTATGTTTTGGACAGCACAGGTTCAACAAGGTTATGATCTAAGTTCAGCTGTCAAAACACTGATGCAATACAAAATAAAGAGCCACCACTATGTTTGATTACTTAGATGATTGATAAATTAACGTCACAGTCTGTTACTCCATCTGCATTCTTGCATATGGTCTTTCATATATGTACAGTTAGTGAATCCACATAACACTGTTTTCTAAATACACCCTGGGAGGGAGCTGGTTACATACCACTTTGCATGGGCAGAGAGTGCTGAATCACAGTCCTGACTATGGTTCTTCTGTTTGTTACTGCTTGTAAAAGGCCACGGATTAACACAGAGGTGCTGACCTCACTCTGAATTTCTAGGTGGAAAACCCTGGGATATTCGTAACTAGCTTCAAGGTCCTGTTGTAACTTAGGTCTGAGGCCCAGTTTCACAACAAAATCAGCCTACTGAAATTCAGTATCAATAAGAAATGAATACATTTCCACTCAAACACTGACAAGTTCAGTTTCATATCAGTAGAATGAAAAGAAAATTTGAAATGAGAGCTGTAAACTGGACAACTGAAGGAGTTACCTGATACTTCTAACTGCTAGCCTGCATCTAGAGGTATCAGCTTCAGACCTCAACACCACCTTTTTGCACCGTAAGATTATTTCAGGTATGAAGAAGTATCCTAAACTATACAGGGATGAAATACATAACCCATACACACTTATTTAACAAGTGATAGTACCTACATCCTCCCAGAGAGCAGGAAAGATCCCAAATGTTTAAAATATTCTATTGAAGCCATTGATGACTGCTTCAAGACAAATCAACAAAAGTCTCTACAAAAGAGGAAGCCTGCCTGACAAGAAGAAAAAAATTAAAAGAGAGACAATACTGCAATAGATGTTTTGGGTAATATCCGAATGTCATATTAAAGTATTATTAGAAACTCTGCATCTGCCTTCAAACTTCAGAAGTTTTAGAATATAAATGCTCAGAACTTAAACTGCAAGTCCCTTTTTATTCTTCTCTTCTACACACACATGAAAAAGGTGAAGATTAAAACATCAGAAACAATGCACAATGTCCTATAAATTCATTCAGCTGGATAAGTCACCTTTTAGAAGAAGCTCTAAAATGATTCATGTGCAAAGAAGAGAAAGCTTTGTGCTGCCCTTCCTTTCCCCAACTGTTCCTGTGAAATGCAGATGTATAGCTGTGCTTCAGAAATACACTTTGTATCAAAAATCTGGTATTATGAAATAAATCACAAGTCTCTAACCCTTTCACAGAATGAGGGCAGAAGTGCAAGCTTTGGATACTGAGAACATATTTAGAAATATCCATTCTTCTGTGCATTTTTGAATGATGGGGCTTTGAAAAACCTGGTTTAGTGGAAGGTGTCCTTACCCATGACAAGGGTTTGGAACTATATGACCTTTAAGGTCCCTTCCAACCCAAATCATTGCATGATTCTATGAAAGAAGAATAAGAGAGAATTTGAACTCTGTAAGTTTTCCTTCTTACTGCTAGGAAACATGGTAGCCACCTTCAGGTTAGGAGAAGTTTTTGTTTTGTTTTGTTTTTTTTTTAATAAAAAATATTTGTTTTCTTACAGTGAAACAAGCAAGACTGCAGTACTACTAAATTAAGATGGTATAAGAGAGACAGACATACTTCAGGGTCCATATGAAGGTGAGGCAACATATGTTAAAGTACAAACATTTACGTAGAAGCGTGGTATGGTTTTTCAGCGGCTGCTCCCTTTTGGAAGGGAAACCAACCTCAGCAGTAAGTATTGTAAGCATAGTACCTTGGATGGCCTGTGTAACTCCTCAAGAACCTTGCTTGTCAGAACGGTACAAGCAGGGATGTTATGCTCTGGATCACCTAAAGCAGGCAACACCACTGCAGTAAGTCCTTGGTAACTTCAGTGGAGTTTGAGGATAGAATCATAGAATAGTTAGGATTGGAAAGGGCCTTAAGATCATCTAGCTCCAACCCCCTGCCATGGGCAGGGACACCTCCCACTAAATCATGCCATCCAAGACTCTGTTCAACCAGGCCTTGAACACCGCCAGGGATGGAGCATTCACAACTTCCCTGGGCAACCTATTCCAGTGCCTCACCACCCTTAAAGAATTAATATATTAAAGAATTCATAATTCATCATTAATTTGTCATGGACTTACATTCATGCTTATTAATAAATTTAAAAAATGAAGAAAAACTCTGATAAAGAGGAAAAAATAATCATTCCTATCTCCTGAAAAGTGCCAGTCAAACAGGAATTTGCTGTAGCTGAAATTATTTTAGTTTTGTATTCCATTTCCTTCAATGTGCAACTTACAGCAGTTTATATGAAAGAGACTTGTGATTTATTTCACAATACCAAATTTTAGATTCAAAGTGTATTTCTGAAGCACAGCTATACGTCTGCATTTCAGGACTGCTTCATTTTCCACTTGTCCCATTCCTCCTAGTCAACTAAGCTTTTTCATACTAATCACTCATTCTCTTCTGTTAAGCAAAAATATGACCATATCGCACAGCACCACGAATTATACACTCCTAAATAAAACCATGTGACAAAAAAAACCCTTAAATTTTGGCCACCTGCCAATATTATGTATTTATTAAATCCAAAGTGGAACCGGAAGACCACATTTAAATAAATTTTATGAGAAAAGTATTTGGAAAAACTTGGATAATTAAACGTATAATGAGAATATTAAGCCCTTCAAAAATCAGGAGTCCTGGCATTTTACCAGAGGCATGCTAAACATGTATGAATAAGTAAATTTAAAAACAGGGGAAGCGGGAGAAATAATTGCTTCATTCCCAAGAATACCTATTTCCATAAACTTAGTTACTTGTTTTAGAGGTCTATACAGCTTCCTAGAGAGCAATTCCACTTATTGCAAATTTATTACAGTATCAGGTAAACAAACCTCATACTTGCAGAACTATATTGTCCTCTAGGTCATAAAGGATATATCTGTAAGGTAAGTTAGCTAAACAAACTAGCATTCTGATTTTCTCCTCCCCTTCCCACTCCTCCACTATCCCCCACCCCCCGTAACTCACACATTGATCAAATCCTGAAAATAATTATTTAACCCAGTCCTAAAGTACTGAAAACATAAAGTGTTAGAAAGTACTCATCTTGCCTAACACCTGTGATTTTCTTAAACAGACACACAACTGTGTCATGACAAACATTAGATTGTAGAATCACTGAAGAATCAAGTGAAAGACAGTTGAACAAAGAGTAAAAAGTATTTTTTACTAAGGCACATCTTATACAGCACACTTCCCATGGAATTGGTTGGATTTCTGTTATCAAATCCAACAAGAATACAACTGGTGTTTTCAGGGGAGGGGGATGGGAGGGAAAATACAAAATCCTATTGCTTTTGAGGTTAACAGTCAAGTAACACACATGCCAGAGAGGAACTTTAACATTTGACACAGATGCAGCTAACTCCATATGTAGTGTACAAGCAGATTATATGCATGCATTTTTTAAGAGATGTTCAGATTGTGTATCTGTGCAAGATTTCCTGTAAGAACTGAGATACATTTGTAAGTGAAGCAGTACTGAAAAGCACTGTCCCAACTACCCAGCATCTTTCCTATTCATTGACAATACCACAACTGTGCTTTCCTGCTTGTCTCTCTGTCCCCATCTTACTTCCACAGCCTTTTTTTAGTTTGCGATTAACAGTATCTCAGATCTCTTTCTCTGCTTTAAACACTAGATCCACAGTTTAAAAAAAAAAAAAAAAACAAAACAAAAAAAACCCCAAAAACAACAACAACAACACAAGGGGGCAAAAGCAATTTATATTGCAGAGTCTTTGGCTCCTTGACAAACACCGCTGCTTCAAGTCAGTTCTGTCAATAGATCATCAGCAATGTGTCACCTGGGGACCTGAAATATTGTGATCACCACTAATCAAAAGCCAAGTAGCTCCTCACTGGATATTTTTAGAGGAGAGACCATGCTGAGAGAATCTCAGACAGAGTGATCCATCAGCAACATCAGCCTGAGGACTCCAGCGGACAGAGCGATGTTGCAGAGGAAACCCCCACACCCCCTCACAGCCAGTTCTGGTTTGAGCAAATGCATGTAGGGTTTTCACACACAAACAGAAAAATCACATTCTTTGAAGTAACTCTGCCCAGGATGCCTTCCAGTGAAATGCACTAGCATGTTCAGGTCATCAGACAAAGATGCCAGATGTCAAAAAAATCAAAATGTCCTGAAGTTCTAGAAGTAGGTGAAGTCTACCTGGCAATTCACTGGCATTAAGCATCAGGTACAGGATATTCCTCAAATACTAATGCTGCGCTTACTAAAGGGAAACAAAAATAATCTTATTTTGGAAATCAAACTAAATTCTTAATCTGGCTGTGCAAATTTTCAGCCACTCTAAGATAAACGGAAATCATAATACTTGATCAAGGTCTTGGTTTTACCTCTCAAAACCAGGTGTCTCCTCTGCTCAGTTTCATTCTTTTTAATGCTAATAAGACATGAAATAGGAGAAATAATTATTACTCACTACCAAAAACTCACATCTCTTTAAACAGACTAGGAGAAAAAAAAAACCCCAAACAGCAAGACCTACATATTCACTGCACCTCCTAGACTTGTAAAAAGTAAGAATTACAAAGCCGATTAATCTTGGCTACTTTTAATTAAAAAGTATTTACAGAGAGGGAACATTTAAAGACAACGGATCAAAGCTCAATCTCAAAAGGGCAAAGAAGAGATGTAAAGGTTAAGTTTTATACCATACCTTTGTATTTCATCCACCTAAAGTAATTGCTGCATAGATCTATAAGGTGACACAGAATACAATGAAATGTTTATTTCTTTCTGAAATGAAGAGCATTATCCATCCTTCGAGTGCTCATTATGACAGTCAGCATTGAGAATTAAGTGCACAAGATCCCAGGGGAAGCAAACTCATAAAAAAGAGACTAACAAACTTCCTTAATTTGACTAGAAATATATGCTTTGGAATTCACTTTTATTGGGAGATGGAACAACAACAACAAAAAAAACCAAACAAACCAACCAAAACAAACCCACAAAAAACACCCACACAGAAAAACAAACAAAAAAACACACAAAAAAAACACCCACATGTAATGACACATTAAAAGGACCTATTTACCTAGGAGTATTAAACAACTGCTTAACAGAACACTGCATTAGGCTTCTCACATACCCTATGGCTTCTGTTCAATGTTCTCATTTATGTGAAAAAGATTTCTTGGTTACCATGACTTTATTTCTAATGGCAATTCTTAAAACTTGTGATTCTAAATTTACCCTTTGATTAGACATGCATGTTTTTTATTAAGCTCAACCTATCCACTCTTCTTTGAAGAGATTAAAGCCAGAGTCCCTCAAGACCCTTGAGGCTTTGTGCAATAATTTACTTGTTCTTGGTAAAGACAACAGAAGACAGAAGTGGAAAACAAGTGCAATAAGCTGCCAAGCTTGTCAGAAATTCTTTCAACCAAAAATATGTACTTCTGAACCTATAAAATCTTTAAGGGGCCACCATATTTATACAGGAGAAGAGGAAATGATGTGGCATCTCATGTGCATTCACCTTATAGGATGCTGTACATCATCAGTAAAATTAAAGCATCTATAGCAGTTTGCATCTAGTGAGTACGGTGTCATATAAATGCTAGCTTTCCCAGGGTTAACCAAACTTTACTTTCTCAAAATCATGCAAACACAGCTGAGAGGCATTTGGGAACTAACTTGGTGATCCCTAAGCAGGACTTCCAACCCCGTCACTCAAAATTCTTCTGCAGGTCATTAATGATATGAATGTGGTTAAACAACAGAAACAAAGGAAACAGAAGTCAACTGTCTTCTGTCATTTTAATTACAATGATAATTTTAAGAACGCATTAAGCTTTCTACATTACTGACACAAAGAAGAGATGTGCTATCACACGTTCAAGTTCTCCCCTGTACTGCCAGATGACATACGTCAGTACTACAGTGGAAATCCACATATAAAGTCACGTTATTCTTGTAACTCAAGCTTCAAAACCATTTGCAGTCAGAATAGCAGGAATTATGCGCTTCATCAATTACTGTCAACCTCCTTCATTAAAGCACAAACTTTTTAAAATACCCAAAGCTCTTCTGCTCTATTCACTGCACTTCTGAGCACACTAGGTCAGACAAGGTTAGACACTGAACTCAAGGATCAGGCCACCACCATGTGGTAATCAAGGACACAGGTACTTCATCAGAAATATTCAGAAAGTGCTGAATATGACTGATCATTTTGTTAAAATTTGTCAAAATGCTCAAAGACTGACCTAGATTTTGATCTTTAAGAATTCACTAGATTATCCACTCTTTATTTAGTATCCACACCATTTAGGAGCTCAACTCTCACTTTCCATGAGACTTTTCGGCTTCTAAATCGCACAAAGTGCCATTTTCAGATGTATCACACTATTCAGAAATGAGATGATTAGGCATGTTCAAAAGCTGCCCTGAATTTTAGTTGCAAGAAACGTAAGTCCAAAAAAAGATGGTATAAGAATGCCTCCGGGTATCTTTAAAGAATTCAATTTCTCTAAAAATTCTGGCATACAAGACAACAAGGTTTGGCCAGACAGACTTTTATTGTCTAACCTTGAGCCATTTCCATTGTTGAAAGCCTTTAAGGTACTGTTTCCTTCAATAACCACTCCCTGATCTAGCCTGCTGCCTTCTCACTCTGCTTTTCACGGAATATGAACCTCAAAATTCAATGCCATGCCATTTCTCATGCCAAACACTAAGAGTGAAAAGGCTTTTGCCTTCTCACATGCCAAACAGGTAAAATAATAGTCAACCTCTTGGCAAGAACAATAATTATTTGTAAACAAGCAAATTTGACTGGGACAACAACTACCTGCTTTCAAAGAAACCTAATCACTACCCAGCCAAGTACAACATCAGGAGAAAATACCAGAATACCAGGACTAGATTCAGATAATCAGGTATGTCATCTTCAGAATTTAAGATTCTTCACTCAGATTAAAATTATGTAAACATAAAAAAAAACCACCACCAAAACCAAAAAACCCAGACCAAAACACACACATATACCCATACATCAGCTTCTGTACCAGACATACACACATTCTCAAGATTCAGTATTTTGATGGAATACTGTAAAGAAAAATTTTAAGGTTCACATGTTCTGTTTTCAACATCCAGTGCATATCTTCTTGCTTTCCAGATATCCAGCTTCAAAAACAGCAGAGGTACCCTCCTGGAAAGCTGGAATTAACATACAATACAGTCTTTTTAAGTTAATTGTCTGAAGCCCTGTATTAACCCCTGAGACCCTTGCCAGTCACCCTCCCAAACTGCTTGCTGATTGTGAATGAAGGCACATACCTTTTACAGGACGCAGATTACAAATTTTAATAATCCCAGTGGTGCCAAAAGGTACAGCAATTTTCTACAACCACTCTGAAACTTATTTCTCATTATTGCCTTAAACATTTTACTAACTTAAAAGAAATTAATCTGATCTAAATTAGTACAGAAGAGTCGTCTCAGCCAGTGAATTTAAAACAATTAGAAAGCCCATTAGAACCACTATTTAAGCTACCTACATTTTCATCTGCCTCCCTTCAAAAATTCAGTCTTACAGGGATATTTTGGCGTCACTTAATGGACTGTGTTAGGGCAGAAGAATGTATGTATGGCTTAAAAAAAAAAGAATGTTTATGTTGCACTAAGCAGACAATTTAAGTTTTACTGTCAATTTTTGAAAGTAATTTTCTTGGCCAAAAGGAAGTTTCTGTACTGTGAAGATTTTTGGGAGATGAAGAAATCAACTGTAAGCTTCCAAGAAAAAATAAAGACAGGGAATGTGCAGAAGAGGGGAAAACGCAAAATCACCCCCTGGATAACTTTTTCTGACAAACCCTTTTGGCTCACAGATGTTCTTGACTTGGTTGTTACAGCCCAAAGTGGTCTCTGCCTATTTGCGGCTTCTCAAAATGAATGAAAGCAAGTGAAAAGTAACGGTTTGTCATAGAGTAGAACTACAATGGCTAATGCAATAAACCCTAATAACATATAACAAAACATGTTTTTTATACATACAAATTTAAAAAGTTACCACCTTTTGCATAGGTCTGAGAAGTACAGTTTTAAAGTTTCATTAGAAGCCCGTGTTTTTTTCTCAGAAACTTCAATAAAATAGGCAGCAGCCAAAAGGATAAGATAATACACATTCTTCCATGCTTTCTATCTCCTGAAGTTACTGCTTATTACTATAATTGAACTTTCTAAAGTAGAACAGGCAGATTAAGAGCCAGTAGGATGAACTATGAGTTAGCATGCCAAGAAGAACTTAAAAAGTACTAAGTATTTGCTCTCATAGATATTGAGATGTTTCTCCATTTGTTAGTTTTACACTAAAGTGGCAGCTATATGGTAACAATAACAAAAACAAAAATCTAATAACTTGGCTACCAGTTTATACATAAACAGACACTGTATTTCCCTATTAATTTTACTGAACTTACATTTTGTCTAGCATACTGCCAAAGAATCTGGTCAGGCAACGAGCATTTACAACCCATTCATGACACCAAGTTCGCACACCCCAAGGTGATAGAAGAAATCGTTTTAGTATGTCATGCGGCAATTCAGACCTCCTTCCAAGCGAGCCTAACTAGAGAAGAGCCATTAGCCAAAGGGCGATGCTCTGCAGTGCATAAGCAGAAGACTGCATGCCTGTCTTGCATGGTGGAGACTTTCTACTGATGTAAGAGAATGTCCCCATCAAGGGGGGGTGGGGGAATAAAGAAATAAATAGAGAAAAGGTCAGAAAAATTTATGGTTTTACAAGTGCAGTGATTTTTGTCGGGGAGGGGGGGAGAGGGAAGAGGAAGGAGAGAATCAATCTCATTTAAAAGCAAATGTCTTTTAGTCCTACTTGAGAGTTAATTCTGTCATTCAAAAAACAAATGCGCTATATTTAAAAAATGATGCCGCCATTATTGCTGATTGCTCAGTTTTATGATATTAATAATTATACTACTACATTTAATATTGTGCAGTTAAATAAGCACCCAAAACTCATTCTGTAATATCGGATCTTACTCAGACCTTCTAAGGGAAGAAACAATCAATTTCATTTTT
Organism: Psilopsiagon aymara; assembly: GCA_024733675.1. Lineage (NCBI taxonomy): Eukaryota > Metazoa > Chordata > Aves > Psittaciformes > Psittacidae > Psilopsiagon > Psilopsiagon aymara. Next base: position 2,953 of record JANRGW010024914.1, on the reverse strand, counting down.
GTCAAACCTCAGCTAACTTGAAATATCAAACTCTTCATGACTTAAAGCCCAATCAATAAGCATCAAAACCACAGGTCCTTATGTAAGTAAAGAGTACTGTAATATCTTGATGAAACTCCTGAAAACAGCTGGTTTTAAGAATAGTCAAAATACATGTCTGAAATACCAACAAAGCTATGCTGGAGTTTCCACAAGTGGCAGGCTCTAAAAAGCATATCACACTGAACCATGAAATAGCAAATGTATCTGAAATTTAGTGCAAAATTTGCCACTCATGAGTTCTGCTGATTCTGTTATCTGCTCCATTTACATGCCAATCTACAGCCCTGCCTAAAAATGCATTTCTTAAAACTCTTAAAATAAGCTGCTCCAGCACTTCCTTTGTAGCATGTTGATTTTATATGTGTCTTCAGGAACTTAACACCAAACCACAGCCATCAAATTGATACCATCCATCAGCAAAGGTAAATTATGCAGATCAGAATTATGCAAACACCTTTTTTTTTTCAGTTGCTACTATTTCTATTTTATGCAGCTGTCTGTCAGAGTTCATTATATGAGGATGAAGTTATTTTAGTAGTGTTAGTCAAAAAAAAACCCCTAAACTACAGGAGAAGTCACAAGCTTGTGTTACCGATGAGCTATTATTTACTGCTTTTAACATCTGTTAAGGTACCTCATAAACAGAACTGGGGCACAGAAGCTGGAGTTCCCTCCCAAAAGCATCTTTCTTGCAATCCACAAGAAGTCATGCAACTGGCATGCAGAAATAAACACCTGGCTTCCCACCAGCAGCTTTGAGAGGTATTTCCTTTGGTACATACACACAGCACGGCCCGCTACTCTTTTTTTCCCCAAGCCTCTCTTATATAACAGACTGCAAAAACCATCTCTGAACAACGTGATCAAGATGTGATCTCCTATTTCAGTGCTAAAACATTCAACATAATCACATTCAACGCAGTCCCAAGCCTTTAATCAACTTCTCATTAATGACAATGATCTATCACAACCTCTCTGCAGCTCTGCAGGATGCAGACTGATAGTCAAGGCTCCCAAAGGGTCAAGTCATTCACTGACTGAAGAGACAGCTTCACCAACTTGGCTCAGAATTAAGTCTTACAAGGGTATCCATTCATCACAGAACTTCCACATTTTGCTTACAAATTGCAGCCTTCCATATGGTTTGGGCTTAGGGTTGGGGCTTCTCCCCAGATAAATTGTGTAAAGGTATACAGGCTCACAAAAGCCCTAAAGCCATCTGAGTCCCAGAGGCCCACAAGTAGGATGTCCAGCAGCTTCCTCCGGAGACCTGCACCTAACTCCCTTGCACCATGTCATTTATACACTGAGCAGGTGACTAGGGCTGTTGAAACGTAACAATCCAGCCTACACGAGTTAGGTAATCAGGTAATTTTTTTTAAGACAAGATGAATATATCCTTAAACATAGGATGACAAAAGATATTTTTCCTTCCCTTGATTTTGCAGAAGCTCACAACAGACTTATATAAACTCCATATGTGTAGTTCTCTCACTACCCTGAGGTATGCAAGTCTTGACGTACCCTACAGAGAGGTTTGCTACGAACCACAGCTCAAGCCGATTCACTGTTTTTGCTTTACATACAGACTAGCTGTACAGCCTGTGAAAATAAACCTGTACCATGAAGTTTTTACTTTATGTTGTTATAGCCAATAAAAAGGCATATGTGTTTTATGGGACACAAGTATCACTTAAAACAGCAGCTAAAGTTAGCAGTTGGGTGTCTAATGAAGGAACCTACTAATTTCTAGGTATTTTCTGCATGCTTGGGGTATTTTTCTACAACACACTAGGTTAATTATGACACCCTAACACTTAAAGTATCAGACAGAAAATGTTTCTGCACAAGACGCTATATTCTGTGTATTCGTGCTTCCAATCCCTCCAGGGGAAATTTAACATGGTTTCTAAAATGACTCCTCTTCAGGGTTTATATTTTTCTCCAAGATCCCCGACCAGATGAATTTGTGTATTACACGTACCGCCTGCGCTGCTGCACCTCCTCTGTGGCGGCTCGATTCAGCTGAACCTACGCTTTGACCGATCGATGCAAGCACATTACACACCAGAATAAGAGTACGGTAGGGGTAAAAGGAAAGAAAAGCATCTTTCCTTTCAGCCATTAAATATAGATCAACGAAACATCACCGGGCACATAGCGGCTCCCCTCCCCACCCCCCCCAGCCAGCTCCTCGAGCGCAGGATTTCGCAGACGGTGTCTTCAAAGGAAGACACTATCACCCTCCCCACAGCACACAGACAGACACACGGAGCTGCTGCCGCCGCCCAGAGCCGCCCCAGGGCCCGGGCCATCGTGCCGGCACCTCCCGCCCGGCTCCGCGCAGGGCTGGGCGCTGCCCCCGCCCGCGGGTCTCCGGGCCCCTTCCTCCTCAGCCCATGACTTCACTGCCATAATGAGTATTCTAGTGCAGAGCGTCGGGAGACACGGTGCCGCGGATGCCCTACATAAGCAACGACTAACATAGAAAGAAAGAGAGGAAAAGAATGGAGGTTGGGGGGGCGGGGAGGAAGAAACAAGGGAAAATAAAGCACTTTGTTACCCTAATGCTTGAAGGCACGAGCACGGCTCTCGCACAGCTCCCACCAGCCCAGCCCAGCCCGGTTGCCTCGCCGAGGGGAACAGTACAGGAGCCGGCACCAAGAGCAAATATCACGCAAGCGGGAAGGAGGGGGGCGAACCTGGCACCATTACGGTGTCTGTCGTACTCACCGATCCGCGCCGATTCAGCCTGCTTTCTCCCAAACATGCACCAAAACCCAACAGCAAATCCTCAGTCCGCTAGGCAGGGATGAAAGAGAGCGGGGGGGGGGGAGGCGAGAAACGGCTCCAGGCTTCACCGCAAGGTCCTGACCTTGCCCAGCTGCAACATCCTCGGCTTGCCCCCCCC
>JANRGW010024912.1:0-17083 GCA_024733675.1 Psilopsiagon aymara | reverse complement strand
CTTCTTCTTGGCAGCACACTGTCTTCAGTTAACCCTCTTATCAAACTGCAAAACCCTAACAAGCCTTTTGCTCACAAGTAGAGTGAGGCCAAGTCAAAGGCTGGATTGCCCACATGTCCCTTAACTGAAAGGAATGCTTCCACAAATGGAGAGGAAAAATTCATGGTAAATAAGTTGAAAATCCATCTGCCCTTGGAGTTAAATAAACTCTTACAAATTCTTCTAATAAATTCTGTCAAACAGTAGCAATTTGTGCTGTCTTTATGAATCATATGCAGTATTGTAGTATTGGGTCTGCAATATTAATAAATCTATCTTCAGGCAAAATTCATGCCTGTGTATAGAAAAAAAGCCCTATGCAACACAAATCACCCCTGTTGATCCTTTAGTCTTCTTCCTTAATGCAAATTTGTATTTCTGCAGAAAGATGTTTCCTGTACATGTCAATGCATTCCTCAGATTTACTTTTGGGACATTATCGTATGAAATCATGTTATATGATGCAAAAATGTGCACCAGAGCTCATGATATTCTGATATCAACAAAGTTTTCTTTCATATGGGGAATTTAAGGTAAAAGGAATCTGATTCTTTCTGGAATTCTGATTACTGTATATATTTTAGGTGCTATTAATGTAGTTGTATGAAAAGATTAAACTGACGAGATAAAAGTTTTATTTAGCACAACACTTACAAATAGATTAACACAAAGCAGCAGCTAAGCAAAAGCCAAGCAAAGCTTTAAATACCTGCATTTAAAAAGGGCTACAGTGTTGCCTATTGACTTTCTTCCCTGTGTCACAACTGCACAATGTCATAAAAGCATATTTCATTTTGCATGGTTCACAAACAACACCTAGAAACATGCTAAGTCATTCACAGGCATAAACAAAAAAATCCTCTCTCCAGGAGTTCATTCTTCTATTCTTCCTTGGTTGACTGTTACCTTTAATCTAAAATTAAAGTAATTTACACCGATAATATATGCTTGCTTCTTATATGTTGAAAGCAAAAATAGACTCTGGTATTCGAGCAAGCTGAAGGATCAAAAGCTTCCTCACTACCTGACAGGCTATGAAGTACATGCCCCTAGAGTAAGGCTGAACTTCTGTTCCTACTGCACAATTCCTGGCTGCAGAGCCTGGCAGACCTCCTCCCTTGCACATCAGGGTGCATCCCTGCCAGCTTTCACTGCTAAAGAAAATAGAAACAGCAGCAGCTATTTTCCTCCAGGCTGTAAAATGCATCTTCAGACAACTAGTCTCCACTAAGAGGGATGTAGTAAAAGACCTACTCTTGCTGGAAATACAGTTTTAATTAATGACTGGTATAAAGTGATGGCAGAATTGCGTGATAATGACATTTTGAACTGTTGCAGAGAGAGCTTACTTGTGCCACTCCTGCTTCCAGCTGGAGGTTGCTTCACAAATATGAGGCCCTGGGGGCTTGATCTGCCAAGGTGCAGAGTTCTCTCATGAAGTACTGAGTGCTCTTAACTGACACAGAAAGCAGAGGGAATTGGTCACACTCAGCCCCCCACAGGCATGCCCAGAATCGGCAAGATCAAGTGTATCTTGAACTGTGAACAAAAGGCAGGCAGAAAACATTCTTCTGATTAATGCGCAGCTCGTTTTCCTCTTCCAAAGCCCCTGCATGGCTGATTAAAAATGCATCAAAATTACAAAATACCGACCATTCCAGTTAGCGATGCTGATTTTTCTTTCTGAATATTTTGTCCTGTACCCAGCAGCACCTGAATCTGAAGTCAGCCTCCAGCTATATTGTTATTCCTGTAATTTATAGCAGGAGATCTGACTCAGATTTCAACAGGAATATATTGCTCTGCCCATTCTTCCAAAGTGGGATTTCAATCTCATTCTTATATTTAGGTGTAACAGTTATTTTTCACTTCATTCCCTTTGATGTTAGGTATACTACAATTGGTGATACTCTGCTATCAATTGGCAGTGGCTTTGGCTTGTCCTTTAAACCACCATCTGTCTTTGGCTTCTCTTGGTCCTGTTGATGCCAGCTGTGCTGGTAACCGGACACCATTTTTGAAAGATTATCTCTCACCAGTTCACACTACTCGCCCAGGAACTCAACATCATAGAAAAAAAAAGTGCTCATTATACCAAATGTTTCACACTGGTTCCAACTGATGGCCGCCAGACACTGGCACCTAAGTGGTGCTGGGATATAGAAATCCAACATATGAACTCAGTAACTCTGAGTAGCATCAGAATGAGCAGCTTGCCTGATGCTGACAGAACCAGCATCAATTACACTAGGTCTTTTTCAAGGATTTACTGAATGTAAAACTTTGTAATTTTACAGTAATTATTATGGGGGTTATGTGCATTTGTTTACATGCATACAGAGAGCTAAAATGGTTATGCAAAAATTCAGTTTGGAAATTCAAAGACTACTGCATGAAACCTCTGACAGTCTGAAAAGAGTCAAAATGCATGTTTGGAGCACATATGTTGCCCACTGTCTTTTATTACCTGTTATACATGCACGTATGCATATGTATTTATCACCTAATAAATAAAGCTGCAAAGTATGACATGCATACACAGCTCCTGGATTTTAAAGATTAATAAAGCCCTATTTTTCCTGTTCTATATTGTAGACTGTTTCCATATGTGCATTTATTTATGTACCTTAACGCTGATATGCTGTTGATCCAAGTCTCTGTCAGACTTTTTTCAGGTGTGACTAATGGATGTATTCATTTATCCACATTACTGAATTTGTTTCTGATTTAAAATGTGAATAAGTGGCAAATCCAGGTAATGGGTTTGTGCTGAATGTCACATGAATTAGAGATTGTCATTACTTGTATTAATGGAAGACCTATTCTGGCTATCCCAAATGACAATCAGTATAAAATTTATGGGAAGCATAATATTTGTGTGCTTATTCATTCTGTGGTATGATAAAAATATGAGTTAGGGATATATTTATTTTCTTATTTTGCTTGGTGTTGGTGGTAGAGCAGTCCTTAATAGCCCTTTGTCTGTAAAATCAGGTGCAATGTTTACCAGGAATTCAGCTACCTAAGACACACACTGTCATAAAAGCCCTTAAAACAGCCTCTATTGAAATGTCTTCACTGTAAGACAAGATAGAAGGACTCTTTTCTTAGACGAAAATTGGAAATGTCATCTGTCATTTGGAAACTACAAATATTTCCCATCCCTGGTTTTAGATTATGGTTTTAAAGCTTTTTTGAGTTCCATCTTAAACTACCATGTGCATAAATACATACACAGATCTGCAGACAAGCCAGTTTTCCAAATCAAAGCAAATCAACAGCTGCTAAAGACATAATACTGCAGATACTTGTGGGCAGGAACAGTCTGATTTGCCCATTGCATGAGTATTGATTTTTGGCTGCAGAGGTTATTCTGCAGATGAAAAGACCATAATCATACTAAGAGGGGCTTCGCTGAAAACTTGTACTCTAAAAAACAGTGGAAAAACCCAGTTCAGCTAACTAAAAAAAAGCAGCAATTACTGCCATCTCTGCCCATGTTTCTAGGGCCTCGTTGTAAATGACCTTAAATGTCTATTCACATCAGTACTACCTAAGTAGCCAAAAGTGGAATGCTGGAAGTTGGGCAAAAGAGAAGCAGAAAGAAAAGAGGAAAAAAAGAACTCTCTAGTCTAGTTTCTATGCCTGGCATGGACTTGGCCCCAGTTCCTCTCCATCCTCCATTTCAGAAGCTTCAGGCCAGGAAGCAAAAAAAAAAAAAATAAAATAAAATTGTAGATTGGTAGATTGTAAAGAAAAAAATGTTACAGATTCAAGACCTGCTGATTTGATTCGTGATCCTGTCCGATTTGAAAGTTCAGAAAGCATCCCATACAGCATCAGTGCACATGTATGTCCCCCTGGGCTGTGGGGCTCATTTAATCATGTCAGGATACGGGAGGCAGACATGCCAATAACCCACAAAGCCCCTAATCTCGCTATATATACACAGAGTTTGTCTAAAACTCACAGGCTGTAAAATAAATTGCAGATGCTGCTTCCCCCTTCTTCAAAATGAAGAAACTGTGGTTCTCCTGCTGACCTTTGGTATTATAGTTTTCTTATCAGAGCACTTGTTCTGCAAACAAGAGACCCAAGGTCATTTTTCTGCTCAGCATGAGCAGATTTAACCTCACATCTTCTACCTCCTATGTAAGTGTCCTAAATATTAGACTTCAGACTTTTCTCTGCATGTGAAAAAGAAAGTAACATCCCCGCCTCCTGAAACTGCAGTTTTGCAGCAAAAACTAAAATTCACTGGGTAATAGTAGGATAAAGAAACCCAAAGAAATTATCAGCTGATTTTTTACCTAAAACCACCAACTTTGCGGATAGGAAAGCAAATTCGACATTTATCAGGATGAAGCTGAAATACTGAAGTAGGGATATCCGAGCACTGTCACCCCCATTCAGAAAGCATTAGTCATCCACCTTTTGGGAAAAGGATCATTCTGCAGATGTCATACAGCCAGCGCATACATCTCAGTTCAATTCTCCTCAAAGGACTTACAATAAGAAGCGTGTACACAAGGAACTCAATCTGCAGATCTGTGGAGAGTAAACTCTTAACAGTTTAATTTGGGACTGAAACCTCTTGTGGAGCTAGTTCAAGGGAGAGCCATGTGAAATACTGTAGATGCTGCCCATGTTTCAGTTGTACCAAGGACGCATTTAAGATAATTCTGTGGAAAGACTTCTGGGGGAACTGCTAAGCAGGTCCCCAGCTCTAGGGACCATACTACATACATACATACATATATACATACATATATACATGGAATCATAGAATCATGGAATAGTTAGGGTTAGAAAGGACCCTAAGATGATCCAGTTTCAACCACCCTGACATGGGCAGGGACACCTCACACTAAACCATGTCAACCAAGGCTATGTCCAACCTGGCCTTCAACACCTCCAGCGATGGAGCATTCGCAAGTTTCTTGGGCAACTCATTTCAGTGCCTCACCACTCTTACAGTAAAGAACTTCCTCCTCATATCCAATCTAAACTTCCCCTGTTTAAGTTTGAACCTGTTGCCCCTTGTCATGTCGCTACAGTCCCTAATGAAGAGTCCCCACCCAGCACCCTTACAAGCCTGCTTCAGATACTGGAAGGCTGCTGTGAGGTCTCCACGCAGCCTTCTCTTCTCCAGGCTGAGCAGACCCAACTTTCTCAGCCTATCTTCATACAGAAGGTGCTCCAGTCCCATGATCATCCTCGTGGCCCTCCTCCTGACCTGTTCCAACAATTCCATGTCCTTTTTATGTTGAGAACCCCAGAACTGCACACAATACTCCAAGTGAGGTCTCACAAGAGCAGAGTAGAGGGGCAGGATCACCTCCCTCGACCTGCTGGTCACGCTTCTTTTGGTGCAGCCCGGGATGCATTTGGCTTTCTGGGCTGCAAGTGCACACTGCTGGCTCATGTTCATTTTCACATCAACCAACACCTCCAAGTCTTTCTCCACAGGGCTGTTCAGAACCTCTTCTCTGTCCAACTTGTAGCTGTGCCAAGTACATGCATGCACACAAAGTATGTATGAAAGATACAGAGCATACAGCACAATTACACCCACATATAAACACTACATGCAGTACAATTACTTAAAATGGGTAAAAATCATTGGACTACAGAAACATCTTGTGATAGGTTGACTTTGGCTTAGCATCCCTCTACCATTCCCCCTTCTCAGATTGACAGGAGACAGAAAATACTAGGAAAAGGTAATTGGTTGAGATAAGGACAGGAGAAGATCACTCATTGATTACTGTCACAGACAAAACAGACTCACATTGGAGATGTGAAATAAAATCAAAACTTGACATATCTTCTCTCCAACTCCCTTATTCCTGGGCTGAGTTTTATCTCAGAATTCTCTACCTTCTTTCCATCCAGTGGCAGTGGAGGAAGGAGAATAGGGTATGGGTCAGTTCATCACACTTTGTCCTGCAACTCCATCCTCAATGTGGAGTCCCTCCCACAGGATGCAGTCCTCCAAAACTTGTTCAATGTGAGTCCTTCCCACAGTCTGCAGTTCTTCATGAACTGCTCCAGTGTGGGTCCCTCCCACGGGTGCATCCTTCAGGAACAGGCTACTCCAGCGTGGGTCCTTTCCATGGGTGCAGTCCTTCAGGAACAAACTGCTCCAGTGTGGGTCCCTTCTATGGGGTGCACCCTTCAGGAGCAGTGTGGGTCCCCCACAGGGTCACAAGTTCTGCAGCAAACTTGTTCCAGTGTCAGCTTCTCTCTCCATGGGGCCACAGGCCTTGCCAGGAGCCTGCTCCAGCCCAGGCTTCCCATGGGGCCACAGCCTCCTTCAGGCATCCCCCTGCTTCAGTGTGGGGTCCTCCCTGTGCTGCTGGTGGGTATCTGCTCTACTGTGGGCCTCCATGGGCTGCAGGGGCACAGCTGCCTCACCATAGCCTGCACCATGGGCTGCAAGGGTAATCCCTGCTCCACTGCCTGCAGCACCTCCTCCTCTCCTTCTTCACTGACCTGGCTGGCGGCAGGGCTGTTTCTCTCACATGTTCTCATTCCTGTCTCTGGCTACATCTGCTGCTGTGCAGGCATTTTTTCCCTCTGTTCTTAACTATGCTATCCCAGAGGTGCTACCACTGTCTCTGATGGGCACAGCCTTGGCCAGTGGGTGGGTCTGTCTTGAAGCTGTCTGGCATTTTCTGTATTGGTCACAGGGGAAGTTTCTAGCAGCTTGTCACACAAGACACCATGTAGCCTCCCTCACTCTCCACTACTAAAATCTTGCCATGAAAACCCAATACAAACCATCTTCTGGATCTCATCTTTAATTTGCAAATGCAAAGAATTGGGGGTTTGTTTGTTTAATAAATAGAATTAATTAGATAGCTAGAAAGCAATAACATGTTAGGAATACCACTGAATACTGCCATGTGATGATGAACTACGCAATAGAATAGCATCAAAATGACATCTTTTTCAGATTCAACCTTCCACAAAATTTTTTTCATTCCAGTGAATTTACCATGTTCAAATTTGCAAAAATAGTTCCTTGACTTAGAAATACTGCCTTTTTTAAAATATGCTATGGTCCTTCATCCTGTTCTGAGAATTTTCTTTTTGTTTGCTTTTCCTTGTTCTTTATTCATCATTTTGGTTAGTTCTGCTCCTTCTGAAGAAGCACAGACCATCATCTTCTTAAATTGCTACAGATTTTCTGTGCAGAAATAGCTTTGAACATAGGGAAAGGTGTTCTATATTACAGCTGAGTCTAGCTGTAGTTAAAATGAATGCCTCGCTCCTTTACTCTGAACATAGAAAGCAACTTTATTTGCAGTTATTTGAGTAATCTAAAAGGAGGTATTGACCTTGAGAAAAACTTCAGTTGAATCCATATTTACTTATGCTTCCATTTTTAGGAATTTCAGCAATGCATTTTTTCTCCACCAGCAGCTTTAATGCACATCAGGCCTAGATGAAAAGGATAAAAGTCAAAACCAGTTTATAAATTATGTGTAGCAAGCAGGTTCTGAATGCACATGGCTGAAAATGTGATAAAATTACACTTTTTAATCTCCCTGTGGTGAGCTTCATGATACTGCTAGATATTCTGCTCTAGATACTCGTTTGAAGTGGTTCACTGGTGGGGAGGTAAATGGGCAGGTCTTCATTTCCACTTTGCAATAGTGTGACTTTTTATTGAACTGGCCTAAATCCATTTCCATTTTGAGGAACGATAAGCAAAACAATGAAGATTTACTAAGATATAATGCAGAGCACACAATAAAAAATGTGTGCAAAATAAAGAATCATAACGTTATTAAGGGGAGCAGCTATGCTTGATGGAGCAGTTTCAGCTTTGTAACTCAAATAGCAGAGTGTTGTGGAGCAGAAACATACATACCAGCATGTCTTAACAGAACATGTCAAGACAGAATTTTGCTTTCTTATCACTGTTACAGAGCTGATTACAGCTTTGTCTTTTCAGTACCTCTGACTACATTCCTGAAATGTTAGGGGTCTTTCATTGTCCTTGGATATAACATAAGATGTTCTTCACTCACACTGAGCAGAAAGCACTGCTACATGTAGTCATACCAAGGTGTTACATCTATTATACCTACCCAGCAGTGTTCGAGAGAGGGAAAGGTTATAAGAAATCGAGCATCCAGTGAGTCACACATTCCCTTTCTGGCTTTAGCAGTCCCCAGCTTTAACAGTCCCAGCCTTAACAGTCTCTCTGAGTGAAGGGTTTCATCTCCAGTGCTGTGTCCATGTCTTAAAAGATGCACTGGGCTTTTTCTTGTTTTGCTTTGTTTTCCATCCAGGTAAATCCTTACCTCTGTGACTGCCTCTGATGCTCACGTTCTCAAATCCCAGTGCCTCAGTGCTGACTAGCAGCTATTGAAACAAAGTTGTTTGAGGGTCTGTTTCCTTGTTTGTTCAGTAACTGGAACAAAACAGCAGGTTAAAGGCTTTTAAAATAATCAGCCTACAGACATATCTGGTCTCACATTATGCTTTCATTCAAGCACAGCCAGATAAGCATTCCTCTTGAGTTATGGAAATGCAGCTAAGTCAGATGACATCTAACACTGCTTGTCCTAGTAGCCTCTTCCTTTCTTAAGTTGCATACATCTGATTCTAGTAATCCTTCTGTATTTGCTGAGAGTTTCTGGGCAGTTATCATGAAGATCAACAGTCTCTTTGCTTCATCCCCCCTGGGGTTTGAAGTCTCTAGGGGTTGAAATTGTTTTGCTGTTTTATTTTTTTCCTTGGATTAATGAAAATCTATATAGCAGAGGTTTATCCAGGAAAACATCACATAATGCTTGCTCAGTGGCTTGGAAAGCTACACCTATAAGATCCTTCTCATGAGCTGTCCTAGTCTTCTAAGGGTTTGGTGTGTGCTGGCCGTGAGAAGCTTAAAATCATTATCATTTTCTGGTCTTATGAAAAGTTCTTTACTGGCACCTCTTCTCTAGGCAAAAATGTGTGATTTTAAACACAGTCTCAAAATACATGATATTATCACTAATTAGTGAAAATAAAGGCATAACGGAAGGGAATTACCCGTTCACTAAACATCAATTTACGTGAGCTGACAATTAGAGGAGAGCCGAGTCTATACTTCAAGCTACCAGATTTTAAAAATTTACTGAAGCTGTTAAACTTTGCTAGTTTCCAAGAGATAAGTGGCATGAGTGAAGAATGCCTGTTCTCCTTGAACACATAATTCAGTCAGAAAGACACATATGAAACTCAGCTAAAATAAGATCTTATTTAACTTTTGTTTTCTACAGAAAGACATTATTTTACGGAGTTGTGCAAATTGCCCTACTGTAGAAAATGGAGTTGTTAAGATATGGGGCAGTAAGGGAAAATAGAAAGGAAATACAAAGCAAATATGCCTCTCCAGAAAACATCGAAAATAACATTAGAAAATCAAACAGTACAAGCTTTGCATAAAGAAATGAACAGGACACAGAGACAATGCCTCTGTTTGTGTACTGGTATTTAGAATTCAGACACAGAAGAGGATCTTGCATGCACTGATTCACTGTAATTGAACTCTAACAGAGAGGTTCAGAGCCCACATGGTAAGGCTTACTAGTCCTGTTAAAGTGCTGGAATGAATTGCCTTCCTTGGTACAAAACTGACTCTACAGTTCAGAAATGTTAGCTACCACAACGAATTTATTTTTTTTTCCAGACAGAAAATGTTCTTTAATAAAACGTCCCCACAAATCTTTTTTTCAACTCTCGTATAATAGAGACAATCCATAAATGTTTTGCCGGCATAAGAAATGAACTGGACAAAGATAAAAACCTACTTTCTGCAGGAACATGGAGGATGTCTCTGGAGTTATTATGGGAAAGATGAGGGGCAGCAGTAGATGTAGGGTAGTTTAGGAAAATAATGGTGGGGTAGCCGTTGTGTTTGAAGTTACTCACAAGCCATTTGCCATTGAAATACTGAAAAAGCCATATAAACTGTCAAAAACTGAGCACATTTTCTTCTTCTTTTTCTTCTTCAAGTAATAAAAACATCAAACCTTAGTTTTATGTATGTGAATCTTTGGGAAAATTCTTTTATTATGAAAGAAATTATTTTCTCACTATCAGAATATTAGCATGTAAAAGCAGTAAGGCTTGCTGCCACAGTTATGTGCATCAGTTGTATCTGAAGATACCCCAAAAACTCAAAGTTTTTCAGACTGCTTTGAAAATTCCACTTAACTTCTCTACCTTAATTTCTTCCCATAACCTGAGACATTTTTTATTGCTTGGAAGTTAGGACTTCTGTCTGATGGATTCCAACAGGAAGCTTGAGCACATACCTAGCTTTAAGCCTTATAGTAGCTCATTGACTTCACCAGCATGTGTCATAGCCCAGAATTGTCACATGGATCAAAACCTAGCTTGGAGACAGAAAGTAGAGTGTGGGATTAAATGACCAATTTTCAATCCTAGCAAAAGGTTAATAGTCGGGGCCCCAAGGCCCAAGAGTAGGTGCCATGATGCTTAATGATCTGGAAAGGGGATGAGTGAGAAGCAACTTTTGCAGATGCCACAAAGATGCTTAGGATGATCAAGCACATGCTGTACTGTGAGCTTTTTCGCAGGGGTCTAAAGAGGCCAAGAGGATAGGTAACATGACAATAGTAAACAAAACAATGTTTTTTCGATTAATATTGATAAATAGAAACTATCCTTGAAGGAGGAAAGATAAACAACCCATCCTGCATGACAGCTCAGCAAGATTCAAAATCAATTATCATATCTTCAAGAGAACTTTAAAAATATGTAACCATTACTGTAAAAATTGGAATGCAAATGCTTGGAGATGTATAGCTACAATAAATACAATAAATAAAATTTGCAATAAATAAAATTTGCTTCAGCTTTAGCTTGGTGGTTCTTTAATTCAGTTGTGAATACCTTTTCAAAAAGAAAGGTCAGGAGAATTAAATTAATTCAAGAGGTAGAAATATTGGTTCCACAGCTGTTGATAGCCTTTGAAATAAGATACGCTTGAGTGTTTAGAGGGGATCGAGTCCTAAAGATGGAGGAGTGAAACCAGATGTTTTCAGCATTTACTGAGTCAAAATAATGTCTTGAAAGCACAATGGGAAAAGCGCTACTATTGGGAGAGTCAGTTGATGAAAACACTGCATGTATTAGAGAGTCAAAACAGAAGGGGCAAATTCTAGCTAGAAAGAAGTGAAGTCCTTAAAAAAGAGGAAGTCATCAAAGCAGAGAGAAGCAAAGGGCCTCTCCTTTGCTTCTGATTCAAAGGTTGCACTGATGTTGGCTAGTGCACCACTGCCCAGTGATCACTAGCAGAGGACAGCACTCCTAACATACAGCTTAAATCAGGCTATAGGAACTGAGTTACACCTAGTTTAAAATACTATGTATAGTAACGAAATTATACTTGAGCAAATTGTAGACTTAATTGAAAAGGAAAGAACTTGTTTTTAATGTCTGGAGAAAAATCACAGAGATTTAGCATTTTATGAAGATACTTTACACAGATATACCGAGTAAAAGGTGAGAGTCATTATTGCCTTTGACATATTGCATCTCCTATTTTGTAATTTTTCTATGTATGGTTCATTCAGAAACTTCACGATGTTCCAATCATATTCAATGAACAATAGAAAACTCTCCTAATTATTTTCTGATTAGTTAATAAAGAACTGTGTAGAGTAGAAGATAGTTTCCAAAACAACTAAGGAGATATGAACTTTCAAATGTTTATGGAATTCACTTTCTGTCAATGAGAGATTAATTTCTGGGGTTTTATCAAGGGAAATAAAATGAAATTTATAAAAGTACATTTAATCCAAAACATATTGTGCATATCTACTTGCCCGTTTCTTGATCTAAGGCAAAAACACCCCACTAAAATCCCTTTTTTCTCCCAGTTCGCAGCTCATCTTTCAGATGGGAAAAGTTTTTAGTGGCAGAATAGGACAAAATCCACCATCTCAGTTGCAAATGAGACCTACAACAGCACAGAGACAGTGGCTGGCACTGACTGCTTTCTAATCTGCCTCAGAGTGTTATTGCTCTTTACGGGATCTATTGTCAGATGGAGCCTGGTATAAATTTGGTCCTAAAATCAAGGATCAACAAATGGTACTCTGACTTGGCCGCAGAAGGTGGGAATAAGCTGTGACTGCAGAACTGCAGCTATGAGTGTGATACCACAAGGCATATAGAAGCTGCATGACAGTTGCTACAGCATCCTTCTGCAGATAAAGTGTTGTCAATTGAAAATCCCTCTGAATTTTTCCTGAAATCTGCCACCATTTGACCCAGGCGTAAATAAGTGCCTGATTGCTTATTCAGTGGAGCCAAAGGCAGTCAATTATGATGCTGTCCTTATCATACACTTGTGTTTTACTGGATAGAAAGGCTGGTATGCCTGAATCAACTAAACCAGTGAACCATTTGGGCTTAGACAGCTTTTTGACCTCCACCTATAAAGGCATGCTAGCCCTGCCATCCATCAGTAGAAGTGCTACAGGGCCCAATTAAGCTTCATTCTGCCATTTAGACTGTTAATCCAGTACAGATGCTATAGCTAGTTTACTTTTCAGATTGACAGACTTCAGCCCACAAACCCCATTCTTTCAGTACAGCCTTGGACACAGTACTTTGTAGTCACTGTTTCTTGTGTGATAAGGGAAAATATTTATTTTCCAGTGTATGTACACGCTGCAGAAAACCTATGATCTTCAACTCTTAATTTCTCTGATATGTTATTGCTTGTACTTAATTCCCTATCTGGCTTCCTAGCTTTCTGGGCTACCTTTCAGGTGGGTAGTGAACGTAACATATTTTCAATCTTTGAATTTGAAAACCTTCCATAAGGAGACATCTGATAATCAAAGTGTGTCAGAGGACACCAGAGGATGCATATATTATATTCTAAACTCCACCTATTAGGAAAGAGGAAAAAGAAAAAGAAGTGAAGAACAATTTTCCTGTGATGATTGGCAATGGTAACATTGGCATCCTTTTCCTGAACAGATCAAATCTCATGTCTTTTTAGCCTCATATCTACTTACTTTAGTGGCAAAAATGAACGTTTTGCATTTTATTGTTGTTTTATTTCTCTTAGCCCTGCAGAAGTAACACAAGTATTTGAGGCAGATGGATAGTGTTCTGTCTTGAGCATCATCATCAGAATTGATTTCTAAATCCCAACAGCTACACCTGTTCAGAAGCCTTGCAGGAAAAACCATCACGCAGGTACCACTAAGGGCATAATTTAGCCCTCAGAAACTTTGTTACTGGTGATGATACATGATGTGGAAACAAGCCTGGCTGGCTGGTGGACCCCAGAAAAAATTTCAAATCTGATGCTTAGGAAAAGCTGCTTCTCTTTAGGTAAGCTCCGGGGCTGTGGAAATGAGTGTGATACCTGTACAGAGGGAGAAGACCTTCAGCTCAGAAAATGGGCTAGTTACATCATTAGTCTGGCAGATGAAGGGGTGACTTGAATTTCACCATGAATGCTATTAGCAGCCCTAGTGTTCACTGCGTCAGTTAGATGGCTCATCCAAGTAGCAAACATGAGCTGATGATATGCAGGTAAATATTATGACAGAAAGCTTGCTAGGAAAAGATATCTTCTGTGAGCAAGTAATTCAATATAGGAGATTACTATTTCTGTAACACAAACTACATTAAGTACTTGGTGTCAGCAGATTCAGTGTATTCTTTACTGGCGTAGTAAGTACGCTTCTAAAATCTGACTCATAGTATGACAGGATTAAACCGGTGAAACCAGTGGGAGACAAAAATTGGTTTCTAGCCTGCGTGGTGGAATATGAGGCACTTAACACCCTTCTCCCCTAAAGAGCCATCATTATTCCCGCAGTGCCATCTACTGGTACAAACTCGAGGTCTACAGAAAGTAACAAATTTCCGTGGATCTCTTGCAGATTTATGATCTGATCCTGTTTTAAGATACAAAGAAAACAAATAAACATTATTGTTCTAATAGCTTTTCTCATTTTCCATAATTTTAAGTTAATATTCAGGATTTCTTTTGTAGACAAATAATATAAAGTGTGCCATACGTTACAGAATGCTTTAAAAAATGAACACATGTACTACACCTCAGCTAGAAATAACCCTCCTTAGCTTATATAAATACAGAGATAAATATTTCCTACTTTCTTCCTATGTCAATACAGACGTGTGACTTATTTTCATAAAGCACCAATTATGCAAGTTCTATCTCACATGTACTTTACAAATCTAATCCAAATTACCCTGAATTTTGGAAAAGTTTGTAGCTCTGTTAATACCTAATGATTCTCCTAGAATTCATACGAGAATTTTAGAACTTATGTGTGATTTCATACAGTTTGAAATCTGTACAGGGATGGTAATTGCACCAGTTATAAATCCCTAAAGTTTTAATAGGACGTAGGTCAGATCAGTCCTTCCATTGTAGGAACTGCTGGTGAAACACTGTGCTTCACATTCTGTGGGACCTTCTCTTGGGACAGGTAATATTGGTTGACAGCTATTTTGGCCCCACTTCTAAACCTGCAGGAAAGCAAGCAAAGAATAATATCACAGCCTTTCCTTTTACTTGCCTCTAAGTATGATAATAGCAACAGTTTCCCCATACACCTCTTCAGCTATGGAGACCTGCAAGATTTATTCTTATGCTATTTAACATCAGTCCATTAGTGCTTAGATGTGTTTTGAGGCAGCACAAGCTTAAGTGCAAAAAAGGAAGGGATAACTCATTAATTATTTTATAAGAAGCAGGAATCAACATCTCCTTATCTTAACAACTAGATGAAAGTAGCATCTGGGTGAAAAACAACTGACAGTAGCACAAAGTTGATGTACGTAAGCTTTTTCTGAAAATTCAAGACTAGAACTTCTCATTTTTACAATACCCATTTCTGAAATGATCATACACCCTAAGAGATAAATTGGCTTTGTGGTATTAGCCACTAGTTGCCCCAAAAAAACAGTAGAGCGGAAAATACACACAGACTTCTGTGCCCCATCCCAAGATACCAGCTTCTCATTTTAGACAAAGGTTCATGATCTCCTTTCTTGTATGTGGGAATTTATCACAAGTAGAAAAGGTGTCTGTGTTCTACATTAAGTTCTCAAAGGAAGCTTCACAGTAATATTTAGTTAACTACATTGAGGAAGTCAGGATCATCTAATTCTGTATTCTTCAAATGTGTGAGTTTCTTCTTTTTACTGTTACTAGACATGGGGCTCAGTGGTCATATATTCCAGTATCAGTCAGTTTCAACACAGTATATCTTCTGAAACAGGGTGTTTGAATGCATACACAGTAGAAATTGTTGAAAAATGTTCTTATACTTCCCGGTCATCTTCAGAATGTCTTTAGTGATTAACCAACGTGTCTGAACTGAGCTATCACTTTTTCTTTTTTATCGTTAATACTTAGAAAGAGGCTTTTTATCAGTCTGCCACCCCTCTGAATTTCTGCATCTGACCTCTGCTTGTCATCATGCCATGAGATTTCATTTTTTATTTTGACAGTCACTGTCTTTCCTTTTTCTTGACCACACAGCTTCATATTCCTTTTTAAAGTCTTCTTTCCATTGAAGATGAATTTATTGCTCAACAAACATTACTTATTTCTCTTTCCCTGCTTCCTGGCTTGATATACATGCCTAAAGCTAATGCCTCTAGAAATCTAAAAGGTTCACCAACTCGAGTGACTATTTTGCTCAGTGTCACTGACGAACACACTGACTTTTCTTTATAGTTTCAGTGAGTTTTGTACTAGCAGAATAAAACAACTCCCATTGTACTCTTATGCAAGCATTGTACTCTTATTCTATCTCCATGATTTCAGTTGTTCTTTTTGAAAACTCTTTTACATTTGCATATTCATATTGCCATTGCTAAAAATTTCATGGGTATAGAGATGCAGTCAGAAGGCTATCATACAAGGAGTTAGAGATCAAGATGCTTGCTTCCTTCTCATGTATGCAGATGCACTTCGAATAGCTTGTGAACACTTGCCAATTTATGGCAGAGTATCTGTGACTTCTCAGATAGATGCCTCTGCGTCATGGAAACCATGAAAATGTTCTACAAAATAGTATAATTACTCAACGTACGCATCATAAATACAAACTTAATCACTGTAGGTGTATTCAGTGTATATTCAAGCATAAGTGTAGTGCATTGTCTCCTTGATCTGAAATGTTATTTGTACCTGTTTGGGAACTTTAATTTCATTGACACTTCAAGACTAGGTCCCACACTCCAAAATAGACCTCTGCCAGGGACTGATGCATCTTGTGAGCAAAACCCTATGAAAGCATTAATGAACTTAAAACTGGTGAACTTCTCTACAGAGGGAAAACATACATCATGCCATGATCCATGAAAAGGTGCTCACCCAATGCTGCAACAGCCAGGATTCCCAGAATCAAAAAGATGTAAGATTGCTATAGTTTTGTCTGTGTCTTCCATCTTTTACTCAATATATTAGCTAACAAACTTTGGATGTTGGTGTCTTTCTTACTGAGTGTCCAAAAAACTGACAACCCCTCAGTAAAAAAGAGTAGGAAATTACTATGCCTTCATTCAAGAAGGAATGAGAAATCCAAAGAAATATCTGAAATACCAAAAAAAGTTTCTGAGCACATTGTACAGGTGGTAAAAATAGTGTGGAAAGCGATCTTTTACAAAAGGCTTTTAAAAAAATCAAAGGAAGAACCACATTGAAGGACAATCACAAAGGAATAGTCCTGGGCTTTAGGAGAATAGTAGTCATTTGCATCATAAAGGAATTCCTAATTCAAACAAAAAACCTGTCCAGCAGAATCATAGAATCATAGAATAGTTAGGGTTGGAAAGGACTTTAAGATCATCTAGTTCCAAACCCCCTGACATGGGCAGGGGCACCTCACACTAAACTATATCACTCAAGGCTATGTCCAACCTGGCCTTCAACACCTCCAGTGATGGAGCATTCACAACTTCCCTGGGCAACTCATTCCAGTGCCTCACCAAACTTACAGTAAAGAATTTCTTC
>JANRGW010024909.1:0-89177 GCA_024733675.1 Psilopsiagon aymara | reverse complement strand
TGCCCATGGCAGGGGTGTTGGAACTAGATGATCTTAAGGTCCTTTCCAGCCCTAACTATTCTATGATTCTATGATTCCATCTTATGGTTCTCGGAACAAGTAATACCGTGAAGAGTTTGAATCTCTCCTTGACCTTCCTTCTACCTCAGACTTGCTTTTCCGAGAGATGATTTAAGTCTTTTGCTTATTCTGCTAAGTATCCTCACTGTGGCATTATAACCTGTAGCACAGCAGGTAAAGGCAGATGCGTTGGGCTGTGTTTACCCTTGCTGACCCTCGTGCAGGTCCCTGTCTGGTGTGTGAGAGGGGCTGGGCACATGCAGTCGTGGGGTACAGGGGTCACACTGTGGGGAGCTGCACAAGCACATGTGGTTGCCAAAGCGTGGATCCAGGCTGGGCAGATTTTGCGATCCCAGAAAGCAGATATGAGAGGCAGATTATGTCCTTCACTGGTAAATGTCTGGTTTTGTGTTTAGAAATTAAATCTTACAGGAAATGTTAATTACACTTTCCCTTGACTTTAGATGGATAGTGACTTCCAAAGGGAGGTGTGATTCTTTCCCACAAAATTGTTTTGTCTCACAGCTTTCATCCTGGAGCTTTGTAGCATTGGTTGTTACAAAGGGTAGTTTCTGTAATGTTCTGAACACCCAAAGCCTGTTAAACCAGGGAAGTTACTTACCACTGGTGGTTCATAGGGAAAATGGCCTCACAGGAATACAGCGAGCAACTCTGCAGCCTTGTTGGTGTGAGCACTCCTGACCCAGAAATAGATTCCCTGAAGTCCCTTAAAAAGCTGTGTTTTTTCTATGTAATGGTTATTACTGATTAAAATCTTGTTGTCTGTTAATCTACCTTACACTGTTTACCAGTTTACATGGGAACAATTTGCCTTGAAAGCAACTTTTTAGAGGAGTAGTTCCCTTTTCCAAGGGAAGTACAAAGCAGGGGAAATTTGGGTAGCCCAATATGATGGCTTTTGTGAATTCTTTTTAGGGGATGGGGAGGAGATAGCATGTTATCCTGGGGAAATGGGAGGAGACGGGCTCCAGGGCTTGCTCTGCCTATTTTTTCTTAAGAAGAAGACCTTATTCCTGCACAGCCCTAACACAGGTTGGGCCATGAACGTGGCGACCCCAGCAGGACTCTGATGTTTCTCTTGTCCAGTTTTGTCAAGGACCTGGAAATAAAATGTCAGATAAGGATATCTGAATAGAAATAGACTATTAACAAGATTTTCATGATTCTTTTCGGTTAATAGCAACAAATTGTTTCATTCCTTCTATCAAACACATTTGCTTTAGTTTTTGCTTCTTGTAAATAGAGAAGCTGTATTTGTAATTTGGCTTTAACTTCAGAGCTCCACCAGTGAATCTGGCGGAAACATCAGTGTAAAGCAAACACCAGTAAGGAACTTTCTTTTTTATTTTTGCATCTTTCTGTAGGCAGATTATGCCCCAGAAATTCGCTATTGCAACAAATATAATTTGACAAATGGTACTACAATTGAAGTGTAAGGAGGTATCACTGCTGCCTTGACTAGTGCTGACAATGAATTCTATGCTAAAATTTACACCCACAAAAGAATGTGATAGCTCAAATGTAGACTGAATTTAGACTGGGTAGACACATTTTTTCTATTTCTTAAATAAAAACCCAAAGCAAAAAGCAACAAACCAACCACCAAACCCTCCCCAAAACCACAAAATAGAAGCAAGAACCTTTTCTTTCCCACTGGACCAATTTCTAATGTAAGGAAAGGTTATTTATAATTTAGCATTGTAATTATGATCTCAGTGAGAGGCAGGAAATCAAACTGACTGATAATGGGAAATTTCTTTTCATATTTTCAGTTTCCAAACAGAGAACATCTCAGAAGTTAGAATATACAGCAAAGTAAACTGCAGTTAGAAAATTTAATATCCCAGTAATACCTCCAATTACCTGCAACTTCACATTTTAAATGTAAAACCTGTCATTTAGCCTCTTTTTCTTCTAGCATTAAAACATAAAAGATTAATTAATTTCCATTAAAATTCTGAATGGTTGCCTGGTGCAGCACATTTATTACCTTAAGTTTTTGCTATCTTTTGTAACTTAAGGGGCAATGGTTTTGCAAGGGTATGGCAGTGGCTGCTCTGATGGGGGTCTGTGCTGTAGGAAGCTGAATACTCAGTTATCTGAGCATCTTCTAGGATGCAGAGGATCCTCAGATTGCAGCAGGCAAGCTCAGCTCCTTGCAGGATATATCCTCTGACATTAATAAGGCAATTTGTGAGTGAGAGATTGCTTGCAAGAGAGAATTCCCACTGCTTGTGGTTCCCTTTGCTTGCTCTTGTTCTATATGCAAGCTTCAGTCAGTCAGAGAGTCATAAAAATATGGCATGACATTTGTGACTGATCCCAGAATGGCAAACAGTAAAAACTCCATTAACTCACTTAAGGGAGTTTCCTTATCCAACTTTGTAATGAATATTCACAAAATAGGTTTTATTTTCAAATAAGTGGTAAACAAAAAAAACACCCTGACTGAACCAGTGTGATAATGTAAACACAATTAATAATTTGATTTCTTCTCACAGTTGTGATGTAAAGGCTGTTTTACGAACAACCATGAAATTCAGCACTAAACAGTCAATTTTAATTTAATACTCTATTTTTTTTTTGGATACTGCTGTAATTTGGGGTGAGGGGAGGAAGAAGATTAATTGTTTTATATCCCTGGTGCATGAGCCATTGTGAATTTTTCTTCTTTTTGCTGAATTTGAAGTTCATTAACATGGTTTATTTGTGCCCTCATTAAAAAGTATCACAGTTCAAACCAACAAGATGGGTGAAAAAAAATTTCTGCCAATGACAGAAACCTCATGAACTTAGCATCGCAGAAAAGAATTTCTGATTTTACACGAGTACCAAGGTGAAGATTGACACAGATTTGGAACTGTTTGCATTTGTTTCCTCAGTTTCTCATGCACATAGCTTTTAAATCCCTATAATGTGAAAGTGTTAAGTAAGTATCCTTAACTACCACTGCCCAACATAGGAGAAAGTCCCGTTCTGTGCTGAGTATCTAATTTTATGTGTACAGAGCAGGAGTAGCCAGAGGCATGGGCAAGCTAAGGTGATGGAAACTGCACTGGGTTGCACTGCTTCTGATCCAGCGAGCCAGTCATTCCTCCTGCTCAGGGGCCATGCGGCTGTGACCATGGCCACTGTATTACAGCAAGAGAACAGTTTCAGTGGTTTAAATGAGGTGTCTGTCTCTTTTTGCATGCTTACATCGGATTTATTTAGTTTTTTTCACAGAAAAGCCAGTTCCTGTAGCTGCGCCTTCCAGAGGAAAGATAGGCTGACCTTGGTAGATGTGTGTATATTGCTACAATGGTGGCAGGGATGACAAACAAGGGAAATACCATGAGTGTTAAAAATACTAAAAGACATTCAGCATGTCCAAAGGGTAAGCACAACAGCTACTACTGCTTTACAAGGAAGTTACAGGCTGGACATTTTTTTGATCTGCATGGTAGGCAGAAATACTTTTTCGTGAAGGATTATACGATTCTACCATTCTGTCAGGATTTCTAGTTAAGAATGAAGCACCAGTACTTTGATGTGATTAACTTTTTTATCATTATTATTCTTTTCAAATGAATTGGATTTCAAGTTTTTGTGTTGAAAATTCTATTTTGACATATTTAAGGAAAAAAAAAGACATGAAAATCAAATAATTAAAATAAACTTCCTCCTCCCCCACTCAATTAATTCTGACAGAGCTGAAGCAGAATGGTTTGTTCATGCCAGGATCTACTTTTTCCGAAGATGTTTCTGCTAAATTTGCATTACTTTAAGTAATTTCATTAAGGATTCTCATCCCAGCTTGTGTCCAAGGGGCACTTGTGCCTCAAGTATTACAGCCATGCAAAAGCCATAGTGAAATTTTGGTAGAAGTGATGTCATACATACAAAAAAATATCAAAAGTATAAACTAACAAGTCTATGCCCAGACAATGTGCATGTAATATGCTCTGCATGCTCAAACTCAAAATACAAACCAAGAGCTGAAGATGGAATACAGTGCCCCATATGTCTCAAAAACAGGTCTTTTATTTATATATACTTTTGTAGTAATTTAAAGTACCTAATTTCAGAAGATTCTGTGCCTTCATTTTTATAATAAATCAATAGCAACAATACCTCTTTTCTTTGAGAGGATGTGATGACATGGTTATTATCACTGTTGTACACACAGCACCTGAATACATACGCAGATGCAGTTACTTGCCTGTGCATATTAAGTAAGCACTGCTCTAACTGCATTAACAACATCCATTTCAACACAAAAAATTTGGGTTTATTCATTGGCATGAATACTCTAGGCAATACAATGTTATGCCCATATTCTACGTTTTTTGTTCCTATACTTCGCTAGTTTTGCCAGAGATAACAACACACTTAATTACAGAGGCATTTTAGCAGGTAAATGAAAGATTTTGGAGTTTTAATAGCTTTTGTCTACTGAAAGTAAGATTACATTAACTCAAGTAACCATGTTTTAAAAACCCTAAAATTTAAACAAATGGTTTCAGTTGATTTAGGTTATTTCCAAACAGCAATGCAAAGTTGCAACAGAAATAATTTAGACATAGGTAAAGAACCTTCAAAATCAATAGTGCTGGAAGAAATGAAACATATGCTGATGCAATCAAACAGAATTGAATTTCATATAAATGTTAGCAAATCTCTATCAGATTATCACTGCAAAAACTTCATTTTCATTGATTTATAATGTATTATTATTGTTTCCACCAAACTGCCATAGACAGCCATTTAAGCAGCTGCCAAGCGCCTTAAGGGTAAATAAAGGGTGTCACTGACGGTGCTGGGTTATAGAAGTTTAAGAGACCAATAATTCACAAGTGCTGCAGGTGTGACATTCTGGATATTCATTAGTCTTTTATTTTAAGCCTGTTGTCTAAGTCTTTTATAGTTTTTCACAGGAAGAGGGTCAGTTGCAGGTTTCAGATGGGAACCACAAAGGTTAAGGTGCGTTTGTGCTAGCCTGCTCTCCAGAGGAGTGGGCAGAGCATTTTCATTAGGCAGCCAAACGATAGAAAAATACTGATGTTTATGGGCAGTCCTGGGCTACAGACATGCTGGCAGGTCTGTTCCCCTGAAAAGGAGAAGAAGAGTGGTCTTGAAATGTAATCCAGGCTATGGGTCAGTATACATTTTATTAACACGCAGCACCTAATCTCTGGAAGTTTTGATCGTCTCCTACTGTCAGATGAGTAAACCAAATATGGTTCACATATGTTTGGAAGAACAGGCTGGAGTGCACCCTGGTTTAGCATGTGATTAATGCTATTGGTGTCAGTAAGGCTATTTACTCTCAAAACTGGGACTGGGAGAACACATTTTTAACAATGTTTTGTTTGATCTGAGATGCAGCAAATCCTCAGGGTCTGACTAAACTAATCCTAAACTCAGAACAAAGGTTTAGACCTAAGAAAGGGTTAGAAAATACAGTCTTTTTAATGGCAGTATTTTTTAAGTCCAGTGGTCAGATTTTCCATTTCCATATGATTGTTTCATTAAAAAGAATTGCAAACATTTCATTAAAGATGATTAAAACCCCCAAAATTATGGAATTTGTCATGCTGAAAATCCCTTTCTTTTTTCAGGTCAAATAGAACAGAAAAAAATGTGTGGTCAACAAATGTGATGTCTGACGAGTCAAAGTTTGAATTGCTCTGTGGATATGCCAGTTTTTTGTCAAGGAGGAAAAATGGTGCTTTTGTTGTTTATATTTCATTGGTGAAGAAGGAGAACAAAATCTTAAGAAGTAGCACCCCCTATTTCACTGCATTTACAGTGCTGTAATATATGTATTTGTGTTTTTGTATAGTATGTGGTGGAAAAGTAGATGCAATTGGCAAGCTCCCATTCCAGTGCAAGCCCAGAAGAGGTGCAGAGACCTGTTCAATAATTAAGGCGATGATGACCTCAGAAGTATATGTGTCTGTTATCTGCTTTGGCTCATGCGATGTGATTTTTGGCTGCAAGGAAAGCTTATGGTGAAGATCATATCAAGTTGGCCAAGCCAAAGTAAACACACACACATACATTTTAAGGTCATTTTTTGCCATTGAGATCATTCAACCCTTTCAATATTTAAAGGAGAAACAAGATTTGCCATGATCATAAACATTTTATTTACTTTTTCCTCTGTTGCAGCATGATTACTTTAGGTAATAAATCCAGCCAATAAGGAGCTAAAGGACAATTATTGCACACTAACAGCATATGTTCACTGTCACACTAGCAGGGCTTTATACAAGAGAAAACCTGACGTGCAGACTAAAAATCGACAAGAAATACAACAGGGGATGAATGTGGTGGTCTCAGTTCACCTTGATGTAGATGCATGTTCTTTACCACAAAAAGCATAATCTCACCTGTTTATATTGGCTTTAGAGAGCTAAAGGAACAGCAGCATAAGGCACCCTCTTAGGCTGACTGTTGGTGTTTTATGTACAGCGCTCACACAGCTAAACACAGGCTTGCATTACTGCCACTGTAAAGCACAGTGCTTCTTCTAGGGCAAGTCTAGCATTCAAGGGTGCCCACTGGTTGTATTTCAGTTCTCATGACTTCCAAATTCACTGCTCCCTCTGCCAACCAAAACTCTTCCACAGCAAAACAAACAAATGCCTGCTTTTCCTGGTCCCAGTCCAGCGTGGTGACTCTTCAGCATGTATATTTGTGCTGGTGTTGATTCCCATTATTATCAGTGGACTGAAGGTCCACTCTAATTGATTCCAGCACAGCATGACAGTCTTTGGAAGCAACAAATCTGAATTATTGAGAAAATACAGCTCCCACAAATGGGAAAGGAACCATGAATCTGAAGGCTGATTTAGAGGACAGGACATCAGATGAACATTAGGGAAACTGAGATGCAATGCCTGCTTCAAACAATTCCTGTATAATCTCAAGTGAATCATATAAACTCAATGGTGTTTTAATTTCCAATTGGTCAAGTGAAGCTAATATTTTTCTTCTTGACAGGGCTGAAATCTGTTAATGACACAAGGGAGACTCAGATAAATGCTGCCAGATTCAGGAAGAGGGTACTGAAAGCTTCAAGTTTTTTGAGAGTGAGTGCATACAGGAATACCGCAAAGAAGCAGGGAAAATTTAATCTGGCAAAATTTATTTTTATATGTCTATTTAATTTCGCAACAGAATCTCCTTATTACATAAAACACTGAATAGGGCAAAGAAAGGCAAAACCTTGAAACATCTCCAGGGTGCTTCGAGTGAGATATTCATCAGGATTCAGGGTGCACGTCATTTTGTCACGTAAAAAATATTCTTATTAGTGTAGACTATGGACAGCAGGTAAGGGCACACAGAGAGGAACAAATGTGTGCAGCCAAACAGTTGGTGCTGAGGACCCGATGTCCGCCATATATAACTTTTTATTTTTACCTCAGAGCAACTTGCACAGGCTGAATGTCCTGTTGCTGTTGGTGTGCATCAAGTGCACTCACAGACCACTTACTTCAGTTTATTGTCCTCAGAAAGGAAACCCCAGTGCTCTACAATGCAAACCAAAGCTCACAAAACTTGGACACCTGCTACTGAAGTACACCCCTGAGCCAAATTGAAATATTCATATGGACCTGTCCGTATTTGTCTCAATCTGGAGCATTAAGTCATTCCGTTTGGTGAGTAGAAACCAGTCTCTAAAGTTCCATGCAGTTTTAAACTCTTTATTAATCCATTATGGTCTCTTTGAATACATATGCACTGTTACTAGCAGACTTTAATATGGGTATCATGCAAGAAGTCTTGCAATGGAGCAGCAGCGTAGGTCATACTGGCACTGTAAATGAAAATTAACCTAAGCTATCTCTCCTCCATTGCATACCCTTTGCCCCAAATTGTTCTCTTCCTCTGATTCTTGCAGGTTATTATATTTTATTATAATAATCTGTATTAATCTGGCAAGCCCTGGAGAGGGCTGACCCAGGTGACTACCAAGCTGGTCAAACACTCCCTCTCCTCAACTAAGAAGGGAAGACAAAATATGACTCATGGCTCGTGGGTTAAGAAAAGGACACAGAGAGATCACTCACCAATTACTGTCACAGGCAACCAGACTTGATTTGAGGAAATTAATTTAATATATTGCCAATCCAAATCTGAATAGGATAATGAGAAATCAAATCTTAAAGCACCTTTCCCCCCACACTCTTACCTTCTTCCCAGGCTTGAGTTTACTCCCAAATTCTCTCTCTTTCCTCCCCTGCAGTGGCGCAGGGGAGCAGGAAATAGACACTACCATCAGTTCATCACTCGTCTCTGCTGCTCCTTCTTCCTCAGAGGAGGACTGGTTGCACTCTGCCCCTGCTCCAGCATATTCACAGGTGTGAATCTGAAACAAAAAAATCAGATCTTTACTTTTTGACATTTAAGTTATTGTGGTACTAACATATATAGACATTAACTGCATAATCATGCAAAAGGTGAGCTGCGTGGAGAGTGCCGTCATTTTCCTTTAGCAAAACCAAGTGAGAGCATCCTGCTTTCCCCAAGCCCCTCAAGCCCTCAGTAAGAAAGCAAGAGCACACCTTTTTCTCTCTTTGTTAGAGGAACCAAAAATACTGGTGCCAGATTAGCAAAAAAGGAGACAAAAATGTTCCTGAGTTTGGTTCATGTTAAAATCTCAATGAAAAACACACTTCCTGAACGCTGTTATGGAAGGGGAGGCCCTGCTGAAAGTCAGACATACAACTTATATGTCGACTGTCACTTGCTGGGGAGATGACTGCATCATTGCTTGGTTTGGTCTATTTTGGACTGAACAGTTATTTTTAAATAGAGAACTTAACTCTGTACCTTTATTCCCACTAATATCCTCAGTAAAGTCACTGTGTTTCTTTCCACCCCCCACCACTAAAGTCAGGTCATTAATGTCAGGGAGAGGGTTTGGATTAAGAAACAAAACTTTTTGCAGTGAAGCTTCTACTACACTACACATGAGTTTTTATACATTTCTGCAGTATATAACTTATTATCAGATGCATGTAAGAGATCTATTTGTATATTACAGGAAGAAGATAGATAAATATTGTTTTTTAAAATGGAATAGAATATTATGAGACAATCAAATATGTTGGAACATGTTGATATAAAATGTAGAATTTCCTGGACCCAGGGATTTAGCTTTCGAAGTAAAAACAAGTTTAAGGTGTGATTATCCTCTCTCCTTAGATGACCAGTCCTCCCTTTAATGTCAGGGTGAGTTATACACACACAAACAGAAGATAGTAGACATAAGTAGTAAATGGAATCAGAGAGTAGAAACAGACTTTAGTGGAGCTAGAAAATGCGCTATTCCTTTTTTTTTTCTTCTGCAGACCTTGTGTCATTGTGGTTTTGTGCATTTCCAGGAAACCAAATTTTCAATTGTAGAAACATATTTTGACTACTTCTCATCTTGAAGAAATGCCAGGTGAAATGAAGGATAGATGGATGCCAGACTGACAGCTAGCATATGATAAAAATAAAGCAGTTAACAAGCTCCAGTGAGCACAGGTGGGCAGTGAATCAAAGTGTCTTAACACATTAACCTGTACAGTGTGGCTTCTGTGCAGTTTTTCAAAGACATCTTGCTTTTTTCGTTACTGATGGAGTGAGAATTACTTTTCAGTACCTTTTTTTTTTTTGTTACTGAAAACCTTTATTATGTGTTCAGCAGAGAATAGCTCTTGGAACTCTGCAAGTTCCATTCTTTTATCTATTGCTGATGCTATTGATGAATAGAAACAGTGGAAATAATAACATTTAAATAAGACTGTGGGGTTTCTCATTAAACTTAATTCCCTCCTTAGTCAAACTTCTGTTTTCCTGATGGACGTTCATTGACTTTGGTGTTACTCTGAAGTTTTCCTGGAATTAGGAGGTTCAAGCTTATTGGCCTTAACCTGACACAAGTAAATCAGTGTTTATGTAACAGTTATTCCTGTGTTAGAATCCTTTCACCTTAGCACAATGCAAATAACAATAGTTCCACAAATAGTCTCCTAACAGAAAACCTGAACCCATTTTTCCTTATATTCAAAGGATTCTGTGCTGCTGACCAGATCAAACTCAGATGGCACTGTCTAGTTAAAGGATAGCAGGCAATGCTCTGGCTGACACACTGCAGTTTTCGCTTTTATATATTAAAATCTATGCTTGAAAATAGCATCTGCATGTGACTTTGCACAGGAGACTGAATGATCACAGGGGCTCTGCTTCACCAAAAGCAGCTAGTATTGCCAGTGCTGGAAATGAATGAGGCTAGCACAAGTACTGTCACTCTGCCTAAGCTCGCCTTCTGTGTGTGTAGTGGTAAGCCCTGAGATCTTAGCCTCCTGAAGATCTGCATGGGAAAATATTCCCCCTCCCCCGCAAGTTCTGTTTCCTTCTCTTTATTCCCTATTACATTTATTTAAAACCATAGATCTGTCTCATAGTTTATTTAATAACATTTCTTGTCAGAATAACAATTAAAATTTTGTAAGTATTTTACACAAATCCTTATGGAGCTCCTATCCTCAGACACTGTTTTTTGCCAATGGACAGAGCTAAGCCAGCATTATTTAGACACACAGTCCATTGCTTAGTATTCAGTGTAGTTCTACAGCCCCTCAGTGCTTGACTGCTGGAGGGAGAGAAAAAGTAGTGGAAGGAGGTTTTGAGGTTCATGATGGGCAGCTATTAAAGGAAAATGTGTTGTCCATTGAAAACATGGTTAATGGTGAGCTTGAGTGGTGAACTTGAGCAGAGTGCTTGAGGATCAGGGCCTCCAATGTGCTACCAATGTCCCATTCAAGGGGTGTAACAGGCTCAGTATGTTTTCAGATGAGACTGAGAAGATCTGGTCTGTAGACTAAACTGCATCTGCATTTTTATGACAACAGCGTCCTTGAAACCACTGATCTTCTCAGACAGTGTTGAGTTATTCAACTCACTGTTGAGTGAGCAGTATGAGAGAAAGCAGCAGCATCACAGCAAGAGATATGTCCAGCAGATTCCTCCACTGAACCAGATTTGAATCTGTAATCCCTCCACTACAAACTACACTGCCTTTAGGTTTTCAATAGGAAGAAAAAAAGGCACATTAGGAATACCTGCCCTACCAGTACAGCAGGTGTTAATATAGATACATTTCCATTTTTGCTTTACTTCAGAACATGCTTTCTTTTTGGATTCAGGCACTTAAGCATTAATTTCATTCCCTGCAGTATAGCTGCTAAATTACCCACACATCATGGACCATTTTGAGACATCTTTATTGTGTTTAGTAAGAGGACTAGAATTTCTGTGTTTGAGGTTTTCTATGATTTTAAATGTTTCTTGTTTGTTTATACTTCTCCTGGCCACTGTAACAACAAAAAGAGATAAAAAACACTGAAAGTGATTAGGATGGTCCTCTGGTGCACATGGCAGACTCAAAATCATGGCAGTATTCCTAAGAAGCTAGGCAGTCTGGTTGCGTAAAACCCTTGCAGATGGCATGTCTCAGGCAGTCAGCTTATTGTCATACTTGTGTTCTTGGGGTGTCTATTCTGCTGCTACTTAGAGATCAGAGAACCTGATCTTGTGGCTTCTGAAGTCATTGTCATTTTTGCAAAAAGCTTAATTGTGTCCAAGGGCAAACCCAGAGCACGTGGCAGAGGAGGCTATGGGAGGCTATGTATGATGCAGCTGCTATAGCTGAGATTTACACGACTCATTTCAAGGACAATACAATAGTCTTTCTAACAAGGCTGCCATAATTTAGAGCTGCTCTTGCAAGCAGTCACCTGACGCTGGGGGCTGTCATGTGTCACAAGATATCACACTGCATCCTTGTCCTTCTTGAAGAGGTAGTTTGCATCCCCAGCAGATCACAAGGCTCCAAGCAGTGCAGAAGCTGCCATGACTTCCCCACCCCACATTCTTTTTAGGACAATTGTAGTAAACTAAAGCATCACATGCTCTGTTCCTGGGCAGGGTCAGAGCTAATATTCACATAATTTTCCACTACAGGGAGAATAGCCTATATTCTGCTTATACCTGGATGTCACAAAGTGCCTCATCCATCCTACAAGATTTCCCCCTCCATTTTCCATAGTTCCTGAAAATGCTAGCTACCTATTTTCTTCCCTTTTTCTATTATCCTGTCATGATGTAGGCTTTGCTCCATCCCTCCTTTCATAAGACAGTCCCTCATTATTCCTCATACTGGGTTAGTAATGTTCACCCTACAGTGTACTGTCCAAGCTGCTCTGTTTATTTTCAGCTCCTCTTCCCTTTTGTCACCCTCCAGCAGACAGAAGTTCTCTGCATTCAAATATGTTTCCCTATTCTTCACCCAATCATTGTTCCTATTTCTGTCCTTTTTACTCAGGTCTCTTGCATTTTTCTTTTTTCTCTCTCCTTATTGATTGTTGTGGACAAATCAGGACACTGATACTTGTGTATCTACCACTAGTGAGACATATATAAGAGACTGGCCTTTTTAATCTAGCATAGGAAAGTGAACAGTTACTGAGATGTGATGTTTTTGTCATATTTGAAGATATTTATCAGCTGCTAAGCCCAGTTTTTTGGTCTACGGGTAATTTCAGGGCTGGCTGAAACTTCCTGCTCAGTTTGCAAGATACGTGGGTGGTAGTGCCAGTACTTACTCCTTAGGAAAAGATGTAGCTGTCTATGCTGGAAACTACACATGTCTGGGGGTGGAAAGGTACATATGGTGTGTATTTCACTCATGCCTTGGCACACACTATGGAAGTGTCCAAGACACTCATACAAACATGGGAACAAAGGTGGAGCTTTATCATTTTATCTCCTTCTTTCTGACCTCTGCCTTCTTGAAAATGTGAAGTCTGTGATATTCTCAGATGTTTAGAAAAGGGTTGGCAGGAGCTAACAGTGCTGAAACAGTGCTGACAGGTTGGCACATGCCATCCGTTTTGAACCTGTATTCATCAGATATGAAAGTCTGCCTACCCCAAAACATGTCAGTGTTGCAGAGACAGCTGCAAATAATTTAGTTGTATTAAATTTTTCAACATGGCTGTACTGTGCTGCAACACCAGATCCCGAATTTTTGTAAAGCCCTCTGGAAGGGTTGCATCTTCACACATACATAGGGATGGCCACATTGTCTCAGATGAAGGACTTATCTAGCCCAAAATTTTGTTTATCAGTGGTCATAAGAGGATGCTGAGGGGAGGGAAGGGTAGGACTCATATGTATATTCATTTGATACGCATCCTGTTATTTTCAGTTCAGAAGACTTCCTGGTCCTGGCGTTTGTCTATTTAGCTGTCTTCAAAGCCTTTTTATTCCAGGTTCTTGTTCAATTTCTCAATTAAAACTGTGAAGAGCTTTGGATTCCCGAACATCCTTTTGTAAAGCATTTCTGAGGAAGAGCATACTCCTTTCATTTGATCTGAGCCTGAGTTCTATTAACTTCACTTGATGTCTGTGTTAAAGTCTGTGTTAAAGTCTGTGTTTAAAGTTCAGGTGCTGGCACAGTCAATGCCTATTCACCTTAAGTTACCAGTTCACTTTTTTCTTCTTGCCTTGCTAAGTTTTATTCTTACAAAAGAAAAGGCTTCAACAGGCAGTGAACGTCCACTTGCTGTGCCTAATCTGTACTGATTTTTGTTAAACTAAATTTTTGGCAATCTGTCTCCTTCCGTCTCTCCTGTAGTCCAGGCCAACCAGATGCTCTAATTCAACATAGTCCTGCAGCAGCCTTCACTACTGTGTCCATGTAAACTTGGAGTGTCAGCTTAGAGCAAAAAAGGCTTACGTAAGTGATGCCCTTGGTCTTATGCAGAAAGCCAGGATACATGATGTAAAGCACTCCCTTTCTTCTTCAGTTGTACAATTTAAACAAATTACATTTCTTTTTTACCGGAGAATTCCTTCATTCACATGTTGACTGCAGGTTCTGAAGTCTTGCTCAAGTGGCCACAGAGTGCTCCGTACTGACTGACCCTTCACAGCTATGTTTTCAGAAGAGATGAGGAATGTATCTCAATCTGTAGGCATTCGACTTAATACACTACAGAAGCAAGTGATTTATCAGTCAGAGTCTACCACTCTCTGTTAAAAAATGAGGTTAATTGACAATGTCTCATGCCAGACACCCAAAACTACATCAATACAGGTTAAATAAAAAAGCCCAAACCAGCCAAGCAACAAAACCAAACCCAGCCACAGGAAACTCGTGTTAAATACGAATATCAAGATTCAACCCATTAGTAAATGTAATTAAGGATGGAGGCTATTTTAATAACCCATCAGGTGCTTTCATAAGAGAAGTAATAAAGCTTGCTGGAGTCCTTCCACACAGGCAGCTTGAATATGAAATAATGCTTCTGATTTTTAAACATTTATACATACAGGCAATATGACCTTCCCCTTGAGTGTCATGCTTGACTCGCACTTTCTCCAGTTCCTAGGTTCTATGCTATTATCTTTTTGTGGGATAGTGAACACCCTTTTGCTCAGTAGATATTAGACTATATATCCATCTATCTGTCACTACTTGTCACTCTTGACCAGGACTTCAAACAGCTTTTCCACAGGTGCTTCTTCAAATATCAGCTATGAGTCCTTTCAGCATGAATTCAGTTTGATTTTCTTTGTTATAACTAAATGCTTGAGGTTTAATTGCTCTGATTTTTATAAATCATTTTTGTCTGTATGAGGGCTGTCTGTGGGTATTCACATAGTCCTAGGCCCATAATTGCCAGTGTGGTGTCTTTTATGAAACTCCTACTGGAGCACACACACTCTCCAAGGAGGAAAAAAGAAACCCAAATAAAAAACCAGCACTGTGTTTTGAGTTATAACAGCAGCCAAACACCTCCTGAAACTGGTTAACTTACATGCATCTTGCATCTTCCCTAAGGTTAAAAAGAGTCACTTCATTTTAAAATAATGTAATAAAAACAGTGCTGTCAGGCTGAGACCTTGTCTCCCAAGCCTAACCCTCAGATGAAGTTTTACAGCCAAGTTATAAATCCCTAAAAAACGGAGCTGGTAGTGAGGATATTGACAGAACCTTATCTAAGGAGTCCTGTCCTGGTGAGGAGGGAGCTCAAACTGAGGGTTTCAAAACAAAGATGGTCTGATAGCAGAGCCTCAGTCAGTTGCACAGATAGTCTGGCCATACGCAAACATCATGCTAGTTTATTTATTTGTTTGCATGTGTGTAATAACCACCAGGGTTTGTATATTCTCAACCTCCCTTTGATCCTTTTTTTTTTTAAAACAAGAGTTCTGTCATCTGTAAACATTTCTGTGCTGACCATGCCTTTGGCTTAGTCAACATATGAAATCCATAAAGGCTTATTTTTTGATAAAAGAAATTGCTAAAGACGATTGACATTATCGTTTGAAGTTCATGGCATTTCATGTTAATTTAGTAATGCAGAAATGGAACAGAGGCCTAGATTTGTGTAAAGAACTTGTCCAAGGTTGTAACCCTTAACATATTTTTTACATGCTTTCTCTTTCTGTTTTTGTCTCCTATACAAGAAATTTAATATGATTTTGATTAGTTTCTGATGAGTTGAAATTTCCTTAAGCGCAACTCCAGTATTGGAGTTTTTGGTTACTGCTATATTTGGGCAACAATTTAGGAAGACTGCTATATTTGCTTTGTTGTTCAAACAATAAAAGACTGCATTTGGAAATGTCACTGAAAGATAAGATATTCCTACTGTGTACCTAATGCTGTGTTGATTCATGTATAATGCTTCCCAGAACTTTCTGGTCCAAAATGGCTTCAATACTGAGTATTGAAGCCATTCAAGAAGAGCATTCGAGACATCTAAATCCCCTTTTTGACAGACTGCCACTAACTTATGACATGGCTTCAGCTGAGTCACTTAACCTTTCTATAGCTCACGTTCTTTCACCAGCTGTCAAATGAGGGCTGAAATCCATATTAACTTCAGAAATACCATGGGACTTTACTGATCAAAATGAAAGGAGTTACACCTGATTTTTTTTTTGGCATAAGTGTTATGGTGAATCTGTGTATACCCATTCAAGGAGCTGGGAGAAAGAAGCGGTGGTGCAGACCCCATATGTTGTTATGTCTCAGACAAAGCAGGACTTGAGCGCTTTTGACAAGAGGGAAGTGTG
The DNA here is from genome assembly GCA_024733675.1 of Psilopsiagon aymara. Classification (NCBI taxonomy): domain Eukaryota; kingdom Metazoa; phylum Chordata; class Aves; order Psittaciformes; family Psittacidae; genus Psilopsiagon; species Psilopsiagon aymara. The sequence goes on along the minus strand of JANRGW010024909.1, from coordinate 72,968 downwards.
ATGCTGTTCCAAAAGCTGTATTCTGTAGTGATCCCAGATTTGTTACATGCAACAGTGCAGGTTTCCAAACAAGAAACTGAGCAGCTGCATTTTTCTTATGAGTCTACATTTCAGAAGTAACTCACACAAATTTGAATGTGGAGCTACAGATTGGGAAATGTCAGCGCAAACTCTCTGGAGCTTGGGACTCCCAGAATTTATTGGCAGGAGTAACAAGAGCAGAAATACTCTCTAGTATGCTAAAACGGAATAAGTGCTGCCCAGTTATAGCAGCATAGATGCACTCATCCATAGCCATCATCCTGAGAGCGGAGCCTCCGCCTGACCCTCAACGCTGTGCCTGTTCCAGGGTTACATGTCAGTGCAAAGGATGTTCCTCAAACACTATGATCAAGTTTCTAGGATTTAGGAAATGGGAAGCCTTGCTGCTTTAAGAAAAATGTCAGAATATGAGGGACTTCAATCACAAACCCTCTCATTCCTGTGTTCTCTCCATAACTACAATGAATATGAGCATAGTTGCTTCCATCCGCTGCATCTGGTAGTTCCTAGGACTTCTGACTGAACCTGGGTCAGTGGTAATACCACAGTAACATCCTACTGTGTTTAGAATGTACACGCAGCTGTGTTTGTAATTTTTAGAGCTGAAACACAAGCTGCAGCATCTCAAAGAGTAACAGGGAAAACAAAACAATTCAGCAAGCCAGCATCCATCATGTGCTCTTTGTGTTGTCTTCCAGAGCTTTCTTTTAATTTTTCAGTGAAAACTTTTGTGTCTGTAAGTAGAAATTCAGTCAAGCATTTGAACAGTAAATCCAAGATGGCTAGCACAAGAAGAAATTATAACAGGACAGTGGAGCAAGTCCTGACAGCTCAACTGAAAATCTACTTGCTAAATCCTGTTCAGAATGTACCATGCTACAAGATGCTCCTGCAGCATCCTAACTAGTAAATATCATATTTATTTTCTTTGCTTTAAGATATAAGGCTTAGTTCACAGTTTTTGTCTTCATGCTCCTTTAAAAGCTAGGAGTGAGTGTGCATTACTGTGTTGTCCCATAGCAAAAGTCCATCTAGCTCAGTACCCTGTCTTCAAAACAGGTAAGGAATGAATTACTAGGCAAAAAATTTGGGCATTCAGCACTGCTTCTCACACTATTCCCTCAACTTCTGGCAAATTGTGTCTCAGAAAGCTCCTGAACCAGAACTTGCATTTTTGTTCTCTGTTTCTTTGGTTAGACACCTGCGGAGAGCAATATGTTTTTCTGCAACTAGGAAAGAGACTTATTCCTTATTAGATGCAGAATAGATTTATCACACTTGCCAAAGTTTTGATTAGTTGCCTTATGTATTAAAAATAGCAAGGCTGAAGTAGTGCAGGTGTCCAGCCTCAACTGGTCAAGGCTATCTGGGACACTGACAAGTTGCAATGGCTGCTATAGCCATGCTTCTTCCATAGGCTATAATCTTTAAAATCTAGAATGATGACTGTGGATTTACAGCTTCAGTCTTAAAGAGGTGATCCATGTATTTTGGTCCTTTCTGTGAGATCATTTTCAAGCTTAGAAATCTAAAAATAGTTCCTGAAATATGTAAATCACATATTCTTCTTTGTAAAAATGCAGACTGTGGGCTCAAGCAGATGAATCATTTACAGAGAGTTCTTCAAAACTGGAAAGAAAAGAAGTTTGGAGTGACTAGAACTGGAAATGCTGAGTCTGGGACTTTGCTTTTTGAGACAGTAGCACTCTATGCCTTTTTCTTAACACCATATGCTTAATATTTAATAAGCACTCATCTGCTTAATATTTGACGCTTTGCTTGTAGCTTACTATTATTATGGAAACTAGCAAGAGATCTTAACAGAATCTCTCTCTTGGCAAGCTGTGTGACATCTAGTACTCAGGACTGTTTTCTTCCAATCAAAGTCATACTGCCAGCTAATCTCTTTCATCCTTTTGGTGTACAGTATTGAAACTCTTCTAGAAAGGACTTACCAATGGCATCCTATGGCAAGGACATATGAGATACATGTAAATGGCACATTCAAGCCCATCCATATTATAGAAAATTGCGTCTTTTTGGCCTGCTTCATCTGGTAACAAGAAGGAAGCTTTATTCATGGTTGCCTACTACTTTGAGTCTAGACTTGGATTTGGAATTATGTTTAGTGAATGTGGATACAAGAGAGCATGGGTGTGAGTACCAGCCTCAAAACAAAGTGTAGATTTTCCTAAATGCCCAGTAGTAGTGTAATTAATCACAAAATCAACAGCTATTATGGGCAGTTTGTTACCTCTTTTATCACCCATATGAGAAGAGTCTTGCTTTGGGTTTCTTTTTCTTTTTTTTTTTTTTTTTTTTTTTTTAATCCTTTAATAATTAATCAGTGGAGTAATTATTAAATTACAGAAGGCCTAACTAGTTGGAAGACTGTGTCCTACAGTTTGGGAAGTGGTCAGTCCTTCAATATTGCCAAAGGAATTTTCTACTTTTTACGTGGAAGCTCTTGGTTGTCTACAACGCTAACAGTTTTCAAGGGTAGTTTGAATGGGGGAAATGTTAAATATGGGGTAGGGAGAGGATTGTGTTTGATCTAAGCCAGGGATTCTAGTCAAAAATACATTTGTCTTGTTTACCAAATACCTGAAAAAAGACTGTCATCAAAATGAATGGTTTGCTGGGTTGTACAAATGTAGAAACAAAGATATACACTTAGACAAATGAATAAGCACTGATGTGTAGTTTGCATAGTGTGTTAAAGAAGCTGCCTCACATACGTCTTACAATGTCGACTTTCATGTGGAGCTGCTTAAATCAGAAATCTTAAATTGGTTACTCAAGACCTATGGAAGAGAGTATATATGTATATGAAGAATTAAAGCGCAGATCTCAGGGGCCATCTTTCAAGATCAATGCAGATCCACAGTTTTGTGTAAAGGCAATCAGATGCAAGGTCTTTTTTTTTTTTTTTTTTTTTTTCTTTTTTAATACTTTACTGCAGGTTTAATTGCAGCAATATTTCAATGCCAAAGAGAGTAATTTGCAGCTTGAATACAGCATTAGATCTGCAATACCCGACATTTTAAAACCTCAGTATAAAAATGAGCATTTGGTACTAGTACCACAAGAATTCTCATTTCCTGTTCAACTTCAAAGAAATTGAAGTTAAATGTCTATATTAACGTTTATAAAATTTTAGGAGAGATTCCCTTATTACATAATTAGCTTAAGCACTCTGCATATCTGCCGATTAGAGACATTACTCAGAGCCTGCCCTGGAACAGCTGCATTCCTAGACAGAAAAAGATACTAATGTGGCCCTGGGGGAGAGCTCTCCACTTTGACAGAATAAAACATTCTTGGAATACAGTTATTACAATTCATAATTGTTCACTTTAGGGAAAAACAAAAACAAAAGCATGGAAAAAGTATCTTGTTAATAAACCAAAGATTTCTAATAGATTTAAATGCATATTTCAAAATTTTGTGCAGCTGAAGATGCAGGTAGCTGGGAAGGTGGGGGGTGTTCTCCATGTTGCATAACAAAGAAGTAAAAGCAGGAGCTCTGACTACATGCAGCTCCCTAAATCCAATCAGATAGTGACAGTAAAAGTAATGACAGTAGGGCTAAGTATTAGAGGCTAGCACTGTGATTCAGCTGGTTAAGCAAGAGCACAAACTGCACGAATTTAGAAGTAGAAAAACATATGAGTCTGGCTGCCTCTATGACACCATTATCAGGTGATCGGATCTGATCAAAAGAAATGCAGAAAAGGGAAAATAAGGCAGAAATTCAACATCTCTGGAGTTATCACAGCAGTTAATGACTCCCCAGCAGACATAATCTGAAACTGCTACACTATTAAAAAAAAAAAATCTCTTAATTACTAAATATCATTTTAACTGCTTTTTAGCAGTGTGTCAGAAGAAGCTATGGTAATGTCTAGACTGCTTAGGCCAAGTGGGTTAAAGCACATGGGATCCAACAGTTAAGTCTAACAAAGCATAGTTGTGTGGTGCCCGAGAAGAGCTCAACCAGGGTTGTAATGAGTGTATCCTGCTGCACAGATCTCACGGTGGAAGTCTGGAAAAGTGACGGCTGCTTCTGCAGTGAAACTGTTGGTACTTCCGGATTATTTCTGGCTCCTGGAGAAAAAAGCAGCACCCTTTTACAAGCTAGATGAATTCATGTTTATTGAAAGAAACCTAAAATTTTATTCCAGAGGGTCCAATGTCTTTTTTGCAACTTCAGACTCACTTGAGAAGAAGGAAGATAATTGTAGCTCTAACTACACTTTAAAACAGTTTTGAATATCTTGGCCCATCTGGGTGACCTTTAACGAAGTAATTATCACTCCTGTTTGTGAGAACAGCGTTCCTATTTCCTACCTACAATTCAATGTGAAACTATAGAGAAAAACTTAATAAATCTTTCTGACTTGAGACTTCATAGTTAGATGCAAAAGACCCTTCCAGAACCATCACACTTTCATACCCTTCAAAGTGGTGTCATGTGCTCAGCACGTCGTCAAAGTGTGAGAAAGTCAAAGCAATACAGATCAGTACAAGCCAGTACTGCCCATCCTGCTGAGGCACTGAGGAGAGCAGTCATAGCAGTCAGAGGCATATTACATGCTGTAGGTGCCCAATTTCAGTAGTTCTTTCCACTGACTATATACAGAGTTGAACTAAAGGAGCTTTAGAGACCAGGTGGACTGAATTGCTCATTCCTCTTTTGTCTGAGTGCTACAAGAAGTCAGTGACTTGATTAGATGATCTGAAACCAGCCTGATCTGTAATTTTTAACACTAGCATTGTTTTTTAAACTTCTTTACCCCTCCAACTGTGAAATCTGGGGTTTCAATGTAGACGTGTCTTTGAAAACAATCTTATTTGTATTCATATGGTGGTGAAAAGGCCATTGAATAATTCATTTAGCATTCATCTGTTATTATTGTAGTTTAATAAAGAAATTAATTTTGTTTAATTTCAAGCCTGCTCTAACACTGTAGCCTTCTAAGTCTAACCTAAACCTCAGTGAGTTAGTATTCAGCTGAAGATTGTCTGAAAAATAGGAGAGATTAAAAAATACACTGGAAAAAAATAGGGTGAAGCCAGGAATAACTATACAGGAATGAAAAGTGAAGATTGTAAAAGAAGCAAAATGCAGAAGAAGGAACTTCAGCAGAATATACAATATAAGTCTTCAGACTAGAAAATTCAAAGGCAATGGTATTACATTGGCGGAGTTTACATTAGATTGGTCTGCAAACATCCACTATGTCATTCTTTTAAGCTCTTATAAACTGTGAGTGGTGCTGGGACTGATCTTTCTATCTACTACATGTGTATATACAAAAATTATACATGCTTTCAGAAAAGAGATCTTGCTAAATGTGTTTCATCAGTGTGGTTGCTAAGCATTCCAGCACTGAGGTTCTTACTGGTGTGCCCAGTAATTATCATTTTTTGTTACCTTAGTTGATCTCCTTAAAAGTAAAGTTGAAAATCCCTGTTTTTTGGTCAGTGCATGGACAGAGAATGGTTTAACAAGAATAATTTTCATACTTCCTTGTAAACTTAATCACAGCATGTTCCATTTTCCTTCTTTATTTTTACATTTCAGCATTTATGGACTAATTTTTTCCTGCCCTACTCATTGATATTTTATTATTTTCTCAGAAGGAAGTTATAAATCTCAAGATACACCTTCCAACTCTTTATAAATTGGTCTGGATTCTTTGCTTACTGATCAAGACTTTTATTTTTCTCTTTTAAATTGAGTACAGCTTTTCTGTAGAAGACATGATCAATGCTTCTGGAATTACAAACTTCAAAACAAGCACTGAGCTTTTCAAGCTAACTGGTGGCTTCCAGGAGTAGTTTTCAGATAAAGGAAAGGACCTGCAGTCTTCAGAAACACGCTGTGGACAAAGTACTTTGCTATGATGCTTAACTGCATTAGATGGAGAGGGACTGGATTTCCAGTGGTACACCTATGGATCCTTAAGGATTGGACTGGCATGTCTTAAGAGGAGCTGAACTGTCTAATCACTTACAGAACCTGGCTGCTTGCCTGCATAGGCCATTTCTTAGAGTGGTGACTGTTAAGTTTATGCTGCCAGGCCCAAAACTTATTAGGCACTTATTTAATAAAAAGTTGCCATGTGGATGGTGGCAAGCAATATACTATGGAATTTACACAGTGCATTGATAAATTTGCTGCAATATTAATGCATTTATGCTTAGATACAGGTGGGATGTAAGCAAGTTCTCATTAGTGTTGTATTTTTCAGGAAACAGAACATTAACAACCCAAGATATAAAGCTCTGGCTATTACAGGCTGAATTAGCAGACATTTGGGAATGAATATGAGTTATGAAGACTGAATTTACATATTATATGGTCAGCTGAGTAATATACATAGTTCACAACAGTCAAGAAAGTGGGAATGGTGAGATAAGATTTGGGGTAGGGTTCTCAAAGCCTTCAGGAAGCTAATTAATTGGGATTTTTAACTTCTGGCAAAAATTCTAGCAGACAGCCTGCAGGATATGGTCTGTAAGATTATTAGCCCATGCCAAGTGAGCTTTGTAAATGAATGACTACGACCAGAGAATTACAATGAAAATACTGAGTATTATCTAAAAAGCTAGTGGCATGCAGGAACCTTGGCAGCCTACGCAACCAGTGATAAAAAGACCTTTGACAAAATAAACCTGAAGTTTCCTATGCGCACATTAGAAGAGAAGTCAGATATTTATAATCTGGTAAGAACTTTTATATGAGGCTTTCAGAATAAATGACATTTAAAAAATTCACTCTACTAGCAAGTTTTTTTTTCAGTGGAGGATGGTGCGAGTCAGCTGGATGCCTCAGTGTTCTTGTCTTTGACTTCTAATATGTTCGGGAGAAGAAAAAAAAAAAGCTTGCAATTGGGCAAGTAGTATGATTGCTGACTAAATCTATGTGACAGTAAATAGTCATGCAGGTAATTTACAATAACTAATCTAAGTGTCCATAGTTAAAAGACTATCAGTAGCAATAATATTTTCATTGAAAAGTGTGTGGGTGTTTAATTGCACCTCGCTTCATCATGTTTGTCAGAAAGTTTCTGTGATTTACTTTTTTCCAGAAATGTGTGATTTTGTCTTGCATCTGCAATGCTTCCACAAGCATAACATCACTGACATATACTCAAGGCAAAATAAATGTAACATCTATACAAAAAAGAAGCTGCTTTGGCTAGTGAAGCAGCTCCTACCAATTAGCATCATAATTTGGAATAACAACTTCAGTGGAGCTGAAATCAAGTGAAGCATATACATAGAAAAATAGTTTCTAGAAATTATTTTGCCATTGCTTTCACTGAAGCAAGCCCAATATACGTAATGTTTTCTGTGACCTGATCTGCATAGCCACTGATACCAGTGTATTAAAGTTTCTTGAACACAGTAATTTTGCCATTACAATTTAAGAAATCTGACCAATTATTAAAAGCACACAGCTGAGAGATAACGGGAAGTTAATAAGTAAGAGGCAATGCTTGTTTTATCCCTTCTTTTTTTCTAGTAATTCAAATGAGTTATTAAAAAAATCTAGCCTCCTGGCAAATAAAGTTACTTAAACTGTCCGTCTCAAAGTCACTCAAATACCACATACAAGTTGATTGCAGGGGCTGGTTTTGATGAAAGCCAATCTCTGGCATTCTTATTCCACAAGAACCACTTTATTAGGATAAGGTAAATGATACTGCCAGATGACCTTGCATCAGGTCATAGGCACTAACCTGAAAGTAATTTCTTCTTATGTGTAAAGTCCCAGGACCTCTAACATGGTCTTGCCATGCGTACTGAAAGATGTTCAACCTGAAATTATGCCAATGAAATAAGGATCAAGATTCTCCACAACTGATTTGCTATTACTATCACTTGTGATGAATGAATATAACCAGCTGATGCGATAACTAGAAAGGATGTGAAGAAGGAATAAAACTGTTATCAGGCCTCCAGATTGATCACAGAGTCTCAGGAAGGCAAAATTTTCCTCCAATATGAGAGTGTACAGGAGATCACACATGAAAGTCCTTTCTCTCTAAAGTTGAACACCATTCCATCATTAGTTACAAGAAAGCACCGTTCCACAGCTTTACAGAGTTAAGAATGAAGATGAATGCGGAGAGAAGTAGCAATAGTGAAAAAAATTGTCAGATTCAGATTAGAAATTAGAAGTAAATTTTTATCTGTGTCCTGGGTTCATCAGTATCAGTAATTTTTCTCCTTCTTAGTAGCTGGTGCAGAGCTGTGGTTTTGACTTTCAGCCTGGGAACATCACTGATACACCGATGTTTTCAGTTGCTGCCCAGTAATGTCTACTCTGACCAAGGACTTACTGAGTCTCATGCTCTGCCAGGGAGGAGAGGAAGCTGGGAAGAAGCAGAGACAGGACACTGACCCAAACTGACCAAAGAGGTATTTCCTACCACAGCACGTCATGCCCACTGTATAAACTGGGGGCAGTTACTCGGAAGGGTTAGATCACTGATGGGTTGGGCTGGGTATCGGTCTGTGGATGGTGAGCGGTTGTATTCTCTTCCCTTGTTATTTCCCTTGTCATTATTATTATTGGTGGTAGCAGTAGTGATTTGTGTTATACCTCAGTTACTGAACTGTTCTTATCTCAACCTTGGGAGTTACATTCTTTTGATTCTTCTCCCCATCCCTCCAAGAGTGGGGGGGAAGGAAAGGGGAGAGAGTAAGAGAGAGAGACTGTGTGGCTGATTGGGCTTAAACCAAGTCAATCTGCTACTATATTTAGTCACTGAGACAATTTGAGAATTTACCTTCACTTGGAGGCCATAAACCAAAGGGGAGAGTGTGGGCCCTCTAATTTGACTTTGTGTATTTTCTGTATGGATTCTCCTGCTGAGCAGGTCATCCAGACTTCCTTCGGATTTAATAGGAAGACATAAATACATGCAAATAGCACCTGGTTCATCCAATCTTTTTTAGGAAGACTTAACTTTTTTTGTAATACCTGGTAAAAATCTAGTATTTCTTTTTCATTCAATTTTTTTGTGAAGAATCTCCAGAACTTGCTTGCAGGTGACATGTCATATAAATCTCACTCTGCACAGTTTTAAAGTCACATGCAGAGGAACAACTGAAAAATATGCAACTTAAACTGAAAAATCCCTAGATGAAATCTGAAAGCCACTATTATCAGGAGGCTATAGATGGCTTTTAGATAGATCACTCTAGCCTTAAAATTTTAATTCTAGGAAATAATGTCTGTCTTGGAGTGAAGCAATCAAGACTGATGTTATACCAAAAGGTGAAGATACTGTAGTGATAGTTCATTTTAAAGCTAGTTACCTAGTGTCCTTTCAAAAGCCAAGTAATTCTGAGAGTAGAGAATATAATGAATGATACTGCATAACTTAAAGTCTCCTGGAATAGCTGGAAGTAGTTAATGAAAATAGAAAAGGAGCACAGTTATGCCTTCTGAAAGAAACAGTGACAAAAAGAAGCAGAACCTCACAAAATACACCCATCAAAGTTATCACTTAAGTCTGGGTGTTTATGCCTTTTAACAGGTAAAAAAGAAAAAAAAAAAGGAAATCACTTTAATGGGTAATGGCTTATATATAGTGGCTGGCATATGTATAGCACAACATATGTACATATGTTGTGCTATACAGCTCTAAGGAAGACATATGTTTTAGGCTTTCTCCAAATGACACCAACCTCTCTCACCACCTGGACGTTTAGGCATTATTAGGCATGAAATTTGAATGCAGGAATAAGTGTTGCAGGATTAGCACTTTCGCATTCTCTCTAGTGAGACCATCATACACTTTGCATCATGTTAGCTGTGTAACTGTTCAATTCAGCTCTGCTATGAGTGCTCTGTGCTGATACATCATACCACTATTTTTTCAAAGATAGGTTTTCTCTATTATTCTTTTCTCTTGCTAGCTAGACACATATTCATTATGTAAAAATAAATATGCTCTGCACATTTTGATTCCATGATGAAACACAAAGTTTTCCAACGAATGAGTGCATACTGGTTATATGTCTTCTATATTGCAGTGTTTCACAACACTGTTGACAAGTCACATCATTTCCAAGGTTCTTAAAAGCAGTTAAAATAATGTTCATACTAGCAATAATTAGCAAACAGACTATATGAATAATCACAGTCATTCCCACAAAGATTTCTTGTTTTCACAGACCAATCCATTACCTGCTTCAATGAACCGTCTTGTTGTTAATTTGCAGGGCTTTCACCCCTAGGTGATGGAAATACCTGCCCTCTTCCTAGTCCCCCATTAAGTATGGTTTTCAGTAATATGTATAATTCATGAGAAAAATTTGTTTGTCAAGCATTCCAGACAGGTCACTTAAATCCTAGATCAATTGATAATGTTCACACCAACATGGCTTGGAATGAAAATAACCCTTATACTGACTTCAGTATTTCCTTTAAACTAATGAATTGGGCTTCAACTTTTAAAGATGCATAGAAATCATTATTACTTTAAATAAAGATTAGCAACCGAGCTTTTGGGAAAAAAAGGAAAAAGGATTGCTACTCTGAATACACTTTTTACAATGCTAGCAACAAATATAATGCATTGTCACAAATGCATTCTGGCTTTTTTTTTTGCAGCAGTATGTGGGAAGCTGAATGGGAAAGACATCCAAGAAGCTTTTAGCATTGGGGGAGAATCTATCTGGAACAATGAAGTTGTCATTCACCATATGCTGAGGGCACAGACTGAAGATTCCATCCCCATTACATCTCCCCTCTGTCCCAACAGGAATCATCTACCCTGTACAACTTGAAATGTCATGACCAAAGTCTAAATATAAGCACCCTTGATAGCAGTTAAAGTCAACTGTGTATATTACCTTTTCTTGTATCTAAAGGATCTGCTTTCTGCTTCTGTGATTTATTTTCCCTTATGCATCTTTATGCCAGCATGGAGCAGAAATACAATATTTCTGTTCAACTTTGGATACCTCATGAAGAATGGAAACGAGAGCACTGCGCTAACTTTGAATTTTTGTATATGAGCTCCTGGACATACTTAGTGAGCAGTTTCCCAGTGATGTCTATAGAACCAAAATTCTAACTAGAGCTAGATCTGAGAGTCAATTCATTGTATTTTTATGTGCATTAAGAAAATTCTGAATTTGGGGAAATTATATATTGAGAATTTTATCATCTCTTCTTCCCAGTCACACATTCATACTGCATTTGATTTCTTCTTCTGTTTATATTTAAAACCAGCAGCCAGTGCTCTGGATCCATTCAGTGTAAACAAGTCTGAGTACTACAGTGCCCACATATAATTAAAAAATAGATATATGTAAATGTGACATTTTAGTGAACAGGTGTATATATATCAGTCTTCTACAAGCTAGCATTTCCTGCTCATAAATATTATTCCCTTATTGCTCTGCACTCATTGTGCTTAATCCTGCACGAATTATGATGTTTGTTGTGATGTTTTGTAATGTACAGAACTTTATACAAATGTATGCAGAGCTGTGGTGTTTACATAAATACTTCTGACTAAATGAATACTGAAAAAAAGTTTTACCATTCTTATACTACGAGCACTTCTTTGTATTGCATTCTGGAAACCTTAAATTTACCTGTTTACTTAGGTCATTGACAATGTTCATTGAGCCATACTTTCATAAGCAGCCACTTGCTGAACTCTTATGGAGACCAGCAGAAGTCAGGCTATATCCTTTCACATATCCCACTGTTGGGCTGTTTGTGCTTTGGCCCACAGGTTTTTTCACCTTTTTGTTTTCAAATTCAGTCTGTGTTTCCTTTCTTTACCTGAAATGGAGATGATGGGCAACTCTCCCAGGGCTTAATCCGCTGTCTTCCAGAAAAACAGTCTAGACAAGTGGGATGACTTAATCCGAGGAGGTACTCACCCATTGACTGCACAGGCAGATGAGAGACATATCATCAACTTGATGCTGAAATTTTTGTTGTTTAGCTTAAAGGTTTAGATGAGATGAATCCTGCTCAAAAATATTACTTTTTTTCCCCCTCCTTCATGCTTTTTGTACATATTTAATAAAAGTCACTCTGAATTGGCAGCTTGCTATTTTCCTGTTTCATAGAGTCAGTGCTCATGCAGGTCTGTATGTGTGCTACACATTAATGTAGGGGTGAGAGTATTAAACTCTGTGGTCTGAATCACTGAGGTTGTCAGACAAGATCTGTTCTAGCTGTGAAGTCCATCAGACAGGGGAACCTCACTTACACTCCAGCACAGCATTGGCTCAGCATTTATAAAACAGCAGTTCATAATGATAAAGTAAGGAAATATTAAAGTGAGGGAGAGATGGATGACTGCTTTCTGCCTTTTGCAATAAGACCTGCACAAATGTGTGGCATAGATGAGGACTTGTAGCTGCATGGCTTCCCAGACACAAGAATTATATGTGTATGCAGTTATTCCTTACTTTCAGTGGTACAGAAAAAAGAATAAACTCATATATATTGTTTCACTGACTATCTTTTGAGGGATAAGCAACTTTTATCTTCCAGAACAACTAAACATTGGGTTACATCACCAAATTCCCATCTACCTGGTTTTAACTCATAGTTATATGCTTATGGTTAACGTAAACATTTGTCCTACCTGAGGGAGCAGCTTCATGAAATGCTGCCTTTGGCTGCGAACTGTTTTAAGAAATTCCTGAAGCCAGATTTTTCTCAGCTGTGCCCCTAAACTGGAAACTGCCTCACTGTCTACACAAAATAGGCAGTGACCCTTAAGCAAGGCATGGTGCTGGTCTTGCTGGGAAAGCCCTGAAAAGCCTTGGCTTCTGCTGCCCCAGGAGAACGAGGGGCTCATGGCTCAGCAGCTCCTGCTGGTGGAACGCTGCTCAGCAGGTCTCGCTGGTGGAGCATTCCCCAGCACTGCCTCATTCAAGCAGCCTCAGCAGCAGCAACAACCCTGGCTTTTCCAGAGCTTTTTTTGGAGCAACTCTCCATCTCGGATCTGTCTCACACCACATCTGCCCCTTCCTACAACTGGAGACTTGGATCCTTAATCTCATGATGACGGATCTCCATTTTGCCTCTGCTGCAAAGAAGCCTTGAGCCAGCTCTGCCAGGAAATGATTGCAAGAGCAAAAATTTGAGGCTTTGACAGGGTGAATGATCAAACATTGGAGGCAGGAATAATATTACATGCTCATATATGGGGATACAAATTGCAAAGAGCACATTCTTGTTTATGCTGGATACATGAAACCTGTATTTGCATTCATGGGAGACAGGATGGTTGCATGTGATGGACAAACCATGTACCAAGGCAGATACCTGAAATATGTTCTTCAGTCATGTTCTTCATATGGTGTAAATTGGTATAGCTACCTCCTCTTTAATGAGCTGATGCCGGCTTCCACCAGCTGCCCCCCATATATTTCAAATGTCATGCTGTACTGTTGAGAATAACAAAAATGTTAGCTTGTTTCTGTCTTAGGTTTTTGACTTCATCAAACTTCTAGCTATATGAACATTCAATTACGAAGACCTCAGATCATACCATCACTTAATGAGGGGGTACATGTAGACTTAGATACTCAATTTATTTCCTGATGTCTAAACATATCTAAGCTGTCTGTATATGAAAGAACTGTCCCTTTATTACTAGGAGAGGTAAGGTCTGCAGGGCAGGAGCTGTCTTTCTCTCCTGTTTTCCCGGTGACCAGGCAAGTTCTTTTTATTGTGTTTTGGTTGTGCCTAGAGGCTAGGTCATGGATCAGGGCCTCCCTGTGCCAGACATTATACAGAGGCTTGACAAATGGTTTTTACCCCCAAAGCCTGCTGATTTATACAACTCTCCACTTACATAAATAAGTTTGGCTATCAAGGTGTCCTTGTTCCACAGGGATGTTGTTTATGTCAAATGTTGTATTGAATTGTCCCTATGCTCAGATGAGCACATGCAGTGTAACATGGACCAGCCTGGTACTGTAGTGGGGTCCTTCTTGCATATGTCCCCAGTGTGCCAGGAAGCTGGGGAAATGTGTATAACTGCATCTGTTTTAGCAAGTGGTGTAGCACTGTAGAGTGCCTGAATGGAGTGATACAGCTGGTGCTGAGGACCCAGCATCTGTGCCATGAATTTTGGGAAGGTTTCTCTTAGAATAGCTCTGATGTGCCCTAGCAGTGGAAGTGCAGCTTCCGGTAGATTGCAGATTCATCCAAAAGGAGTCCAGTTTATGTCTCTGAGATGGCTCCACACTTAGGGAGTGGTACATGGCATCAGTGGCAGGATTTGCTTTGCAAGTGCACACTTGACTCTTATTTAAAGGCTAATTAGACAGTTGTGGAGGCTCTGCCCAGTTCAGAACACAAACAAGGCTTTCCCAGTTATACAGTGTCCTTAGCACCCTCTTTAACTGTCTTATGAAAGAAAGAGTAGGAAGGAAAGCACATGCAAAGTGGTCAATTGTATATAACGGAGAAAAAGCACTCATTTCCTTGACTGTCTGAAATAGAGAAGGCAGCAAACAATGTTTTATGTAATATAATGTATTTCTCATTAGATATTTTATATTGCACATCATATAATGTACATATTTTATGTGTTTGTTTTATATTGCAAGTATGCAGGTATGTTTCTTGTAGAAAGGACTTTCCTTCAAGAAAACATGGAAAAAACAGGGCCTGACCCTACTAAGGTCAACTTGCATTTCTACAACAGATGTGATGTACCACAGTATTTTACAAAGAGATATCTGACCTTTTTTGTCTGAAAAACACATGGAATTATTGTGGATCTGCTGTTAACAGTGGCAAAAGAGCATTGGCAATCTTCAGAGTTTAATCTGACAATAAGATGCACAAGTTAATTCCTAAATGGGTTTAACTGATTAGCTGTACTCTTTTCCCCCAGGAAACTGTTTCATATGGCACCATGACATCACTGTAGATTAGACGCAATGTCATATAAATCTGTAGGAAGCCCATATTTTAAATCTTGGTATTTTTGAAGTCCTTTTTAGTATAAAAATTATTATATGTGTAACTTAAGTAAAAGTTAGCTTTGACTAAAGGCAAATGGTTCTCTGCATATTGGCTCTAAATGCAGCATATGTTTGAAAATGTTTTCTCTTTCAGCTATCAATGAAGAAAATCAGTCCCAGGTTGTATCAGTGCCATAAGGGGACAAAATACATTTCCAAACAAGAGGGAAAGCTTTTATTCATCAAAATGCCCTAGCTCTCTGCATATGGAGAGATGAGGTCCAAAAAAAACCCCCATAAAATCCAATCCCATTCACAATACGAGACAGCAAACATTATTCTGTAGTCTTTCAAGGTCCCTGCTGTGCAGTGGTCAAACAGTTGGGATATCCTTCTTGCCAGTGCTTTTTTCGAGACAAGGCTGAATGGACACAAACTCAGGAGAGAAAACTCCAAGCATGTATCAGGTTTAGATTTATCTCTATAAGTGTTATGAGGAATCAATGGGTCACATTTCAGCTTCAGCCACTTTATTTGGAGAGAAGTAGGTTAAAAACCAGCAGGTGGTAAAATGACAGCTGTGGAAAGATGAGCCACAAAACTGTCCACAAAAAAATTAACTTGATTCCCTAATTTTCTCTCATTTTTTAACCCTTTGACCTTTCAGTATTCCAATAGGACATTAGAGACCATAATGGGGTAGATACCAGATACTCTAGGAAGCAGTGCGGCATAGTGTTTTTATTTACTGTTTATTTGAAATAAAGTGCTCTATGCCCATCAGGTCCTCAGAGGGCCATAAGGAATCTGAATGACTCCTACATTGCCTGCTTGACAGCCACCTGGAGATAGAAATAATACATACAGTGTGAATGTTTTTATATTTCCTTTCTAGTTTCTTGTGAGAGGAACTAAATTCTAGGTCTTTGTCAGATATGCTGCCGAGAACTTTTGATGTAAAATATTATAAGCTTTGATAGATGGCCTGTTTCTTACCTAACAAGAAACGAAAAGGTCAAAGGGGTCCAGATACTCTACTCAGCACACGGTTCTTAATCTTCCTGGCTCCCTCAAAGTTTGGGTCTTTCCACCATAACAGTTTGCTTGTCTAAAAGCATAAGGAAATAATGGACTGACGTTTGGTCTCAGCTTAGTCATTATCCAGTCTCTTGAGTGATAAGCAATCCTGTGGAAATGTCAATAATGGCAAATAACCGAACACCGCATCATAGAGAAACAACTGTGAAGAAACAAAAGGAAGGCAAGAAAATAATGCTTCTAACATTATTCATTCTGTTCAACCATGTCAGCCCAGTTGGGTGCCTCTTCTGTTATTCCTCACCTGTGCACAGTTTTGGAGATGGGAACTGTTGCCATCTGTCCATGGCAGAGTAAGGCTCATTATACATAAGCCTCATGATATGAAGCATACTTTGATATGGAGTGCATCGAGATCCTTGCTTGCTGTGTAAGTTAAATATGCTAGTATTACACTTCTGTGTCTTTGTTACACATATCAAAGACCAGCTTTGTTAATTGTACTTTTCCTGTCCTTGTGTGGTCATGGTCAAGGGTAAATATTTGGTTTACATATTGGGTGGAATAAAAGGGTAGTGAGGTGGAACATAACTAGGTAAAATTCCTTTATGAACTTATTTTAATTCAGTATATCATATCCTGACACAGAAAGTTATACATTAACCAGACTTGTGACTACATGCTACTTTAATTGTTTTTATTTGGCACTCTGTATAGCCAGAGGCTTTTTCTATGTATTAATAAACATTACATTAATTTTCCATTGTTCCTGGACTTCAGATATCAGAGGTCAAACAAAAGCCTCACAGATCCCCCTGAAAAACAAGACCAAACAAAAATGCCATGTTATATCAGGAAGTGATGTCAGTAGCTGGAGTTTTGCTTCCAAACTTCTGTGTTTTACTTGACTTGCAAAGCCGTTTTCCTGTGCAAACCCATAGGCTTAATACTTGTGGGAATGACTGAGGACAAACATCTTGCAGTTTTACTGACTATCAATGCATCATTCTTTGACACACTATTAACAATCTGTTGACCTACGTAAAAATTGGAGTTTCAGGAAAAAAGAAAGTGTCCCATGTCTGCTTATCGATAAAATGCTCACATTGCATAGATACATGAGTATATTGGATTGAGCTGCTCATAGTTAACACATTCAAGAGCCTACTTATTGTCAATATCTGACCCAAAACCAATGATTCATGTTCCAAAGAAAATGCTGCTTTTATATTTTTCCAGTAGCCCAGTCTCTCACCACAGACCCAAGCTATTCCCCCAACTACTGCTCTACATCTGGGTGACATGATAGATAATTGCAGGATGCTTACAGTCCTGATAAACTATGGTTTCCCTTGCTCTGCAGCCCTTTGAAGTTGCAGACAGTTTCCTGATAATTGATAATCTAATCTCTTCTGAGACTGTTTTTTTCCTTTTTTTTTTTTTTTTCCCAGAAAAAAAAGGCTGCACTGAAACAGCAAGAAGGGGAAATATTACAGGATAAGTATTGATTGCTGTATGCAGAGGTCACTGTGTGGGGATTACACTTTTATCATAAGGTTCTTGTGAAAGGTGAAGTTTTGGCAAGATCCTAATAATAACTGTGGAGTGCTAGTTAAATACAAGGGGCAGGGGGAGGAAAATGATTTTTTATTCTTAGTACCTCAAGGCTATACATGGCAATTACTATTGCAGAGGCAATAAAGAAGTTGTTAATTGCAGGTTTTATACCCTTGTAGCCCAAAGTAAAAATGAAAGGACTAAAGGTTGCAAGTGGCACTGAAGAAAGAAAGAAGGACGGAAGAATTGCTAAAGATTTTTTTTCATGTGCAGTGAAACAAGTTGCTTAAGTTACAGTGGGATAAGTCATGACAGAGGAGCAATTACAGTTTGATCAGGATAAACACTTGAAATCTTACTTAGGGTATAATTTGCTTTAGTTGCCTTTGTATTTTTACTGTGATGTATGATTATCTAAAAACTCCACATTATAGAATCATAGAATAGTTAGGGTTGGAAAGGATCTTAAGATCGTCTAGTTCCATTGACTGCTATTTTCCACTGGAGCAAAGCCATTGCATGAGGACAACATGAAAAATGTATTTTAGTGTGTCTCAGCTCTAAATATGTTTTGGAGTTATTCTAGTTGTTTCATTGTCTGAAATTCTGGACAGTGGTTTTGTCAGAGACTTTCTCTGGAAGTGTAGGAGAAATGGTAAGTGGAACAGTTTACTTCACAGGCATAGTACAAAAAAGCACATACGGTAAATATCTGTGTATTTAGCAGAGGCAATTTGTTTGAAAATGAGAAAAGTTTCCGTTCCATTCCATTGGACTAACTTATCCTTTAAGATAAGTGTTATTCATGAGAATTTGTAGTACTGTACAATATGTTAACTAGGTGCATGCAATTTTCTGAATGCTGACAGGGATAAATATATGCGCCTGCACACACACAGATCTCACACATACTTAATGAGAGCAAAATTAAAGTCTTCTGAAACAAGGCTGATTGATTAAAACTTAACAGACCCACACAAATATGAACACTAATACACATGGCTCATAAAGTGCGTTTAGACCACATCTTTAAAAGGGCAATGCAAACACTAATTTCTCACCAGACCCTCAACAGTGCCAGATGAGAAATGGGATAACTGGTGAGTCAAAGGTATATCTGGCTTCAGGAGCATTTCCTCTCTCCCTTACCTTTTCTTCCTTTATGGCACAACATTGCAAATTAGAGCCCTTTAACTTTGAGCCAGACTGTATTTTCAGATTCTTGGAAATGACAACATTGTTTGACCTTATCCATCCTCACCCTGCTGACCTTTAAAGTAAAGAACAGAGTGAAAAGTGTTGGGTAAAGCCATCTATACCTGATTTACACCTTCTGAGAATTCGTCCATTTCATTACACTCAGCATGGTTGGCTCTAAAATTGGACTTAGGCAGTGATTTCTTTGCAAAAAATCAATAAAGTTGAATTTGACAAGGAATAGGCCTTATAAGCCAGATGGGATTGGATACAACTGGGAAATAGTGTGATACTCCAGCATTCTCCTTTTTAATTCCTCTTCCTTCTCTCTCCTTTGATCATTTAGATGTGTGTCAGTGCCTTACTTGTAAGTACTTAGATAATACAGACATTGCTGCTCTTTCTACTCTACCATCGCCTCTTCTGATCACAACAGTTGCTGCTAGTAACTGTGAAGGGTTCCTGATTTCCAGCAGGTGATATTTCCTTACCCTTCTATTACCTACTCCTGTTGTGTTCCTGTCTTCTGCAGATTATTATGCACACTTCTTAAGCCACCAGGCACTTGAGTTTCTAGAGACTTTTTCACAAGAAAATGGAAAGAAGTATTTAGTCTTTTGCTGTGTAGTTTGGTGACAACTGTAGCTTGCTGAGAGCCTCTGGACACCTGCAAATCAGATGTTGGAGCATTATGCATGTACAGATACTTTGTTTAGACCACCTGCGATGAGTTCAGAGTGTCCTGGAGGTCTTTGACACACTATATATGCATATCAAAGTTGGTCTGTAACAATGCTGCAGATCTGAGATTGCCTGGAGCTCTCAGACTTGCTGCCCAAGAGCTCTGTGGCTCTCATATCTCTTACCATACCTCTGCCCAGGATAGACATAGTTCCTTATTATTTTTATTCTTTCTCTGATCTCTCTGTTATGACACCATCTTCATTTTCTCTTTTCTCTTCCTTCTCTCTATGCTTGCATATGGCTTCATTTCCTTCCAGCTCCATGCATTTAGGAATTGCTCTCATCCTGGAGTGATGTGAGGAGACTCCTAAGTGTAGTAGGCCTCCCACATTTTATACATAGAAGAATAATAAACAGAACAAAAAAAAAAAGCTCAAGAAATCCACTTAGCCTAGGCACGCAAAATCAAATTGTTTTGACTTTGAGAGCAACATCCCCGTTTGGGATTCTCTTGGACATAGTTTTTTTTCTTCCAGTGCTTGTCTTTTTCTCAGTTTCCCTTTTCTCTCTGTCCATATTCTTGAGTGCTCACATTTGCAACCCAACCCCACTCTCCTATTCCACTTTTCCCATTCTGTTACAGATCCTAAACATAATTTGAATTATCTGAGGGACAGCAAACAAGGACAACTAAACGTGCTGGCTGATTGACCCTGATTAACCATTCTGTAGAAAACACATGGCATCTGTGTTTTTTGTCTCAGAGATAGGAATTACTGTGGAAAACTGTTAGCTACCACTGTGGCCTGTGTCAGAGTCAGGCGAGGAAGCATGTAGTAGCTTTATTCAGATAAAACTTCCAGTGTGCCTGATTTTCTATTGTCTTTCTATTTTCTGTCATTTCTGGCCACAATTCTATCCCATTTTTGCTAGGAACTCTATAAAGCAGTAATGTTAGCACACATCTTCCCTCAGGACTGCGCTTACTCATTTTAAATATGTGACTTTTAAGAATGTGATGAGGGTGAGGGGTAGGGTAGGAGAAAATGCTGCACTTGATCTGTTAAGGCACCAAACGTGGTTAAATAAAAGGCAGAAGTGGGATGCTTTTTTCCTACACCTCAAGGGACCTTCTGGATTTGTTTATGGTACTAATGTTTTTCTTCTTAATTTAATATGTAGGTTAATCCCAGTTTCTTGGAAAGATTTAATGTCCTTTATTTGCAGAATTAAAACTTTCTTTCTTGTCTTGCTTTTTTTCCCTAGCAGTATTTTTATGTCTGTTCATAATGTCCTTTCTAGTGGGTACTATTTCTTCTGTGAGATCTGCTCTATCTATCTGTGACAAGGCTTATTTTGATGGAACTTCAGGCAAATAGCTGAGTGGTGAGCAAAAGTACTTTTAAAATTGCCTCCTTTTCCAGAGAGCTTCTATATAGTGTTGCTTATTTTTTTTTTTAAAGCTGCACATCTTATTAATATATTCAGCAGATTTCATGTCCCATAGAGATAAATTGTTTCTGTCAGGTTGAGACCTACAACCCTCTTTCAAGTTAAAAATTACAGCCAAGTTTTACACTTACCCTTTGGTGCCTGCAAATGAATTACATGAGATCTATTAACACTGAGTAATCCAAGTTGCAACTGCCCATCATAAAATAGTATGAGCAGTGTTGGCTTTGTCTCTGTATCTGAATGGTTAAAAAAAAAACCCAAACCTTTTTGTGGATGGAGAGCACAACTTTCAGTCACAAGATACATGATGTAGAATTAGATACATGTGTTAAGTATGCATTAAATGTCTATAGTTCAGTCGATTTAAAAATAGCGAAGGTAAAACTATATGAATTCAGTCTGGACTGAATTCAAAAAAAGAAAGAGAAATCGTAGTCCAGTCTGTCACCCTGTCCATTACTAATCCTTTTGTATCTATGTATTACAGCTTATATGGTATGTAGGATCTGAGACCCCAAAAGTTGTTAGACTCACAGGAAGAGCTGCTCAGGTAATGCCACTGACTATGTGCTGTTATGCCATCCTTCTTGGTGCTTTGTGAAGCCCTGTGGACAAAATGACAGTGTCATCTGTGTCTCCAGAGCATGCTACATCCATGCACTGAAGAGAAGAATGGGATCTTCAATGTGATCTTGAATGTTGCAATTGCTATATCTTTGTAAGTTTAAAGTACACACTTGAGATTTCTTTCTTCAGGTTCAGCAAACACCAGTGTTGGAAGCATTTCAGCTTCCCTTTGTGTAATTCCTCAAATTTATCATTTCTTGTAACGAAGGATTTAATAAATATATCTGTAGCTCCTTTTGTTGTCAAAAGAAACATTTTAATTTCATTACCTATGAACTGATGATTATGTAAGCTAGAGTTTTGAATAAGTGTACAATTGCAAGGAGAATTACTGTTCATGTGAATATGAGACTGCTATGGACAAATACTGTCAGCCTTTACATCTACACCCAAATGACCGGGTATTTTGTAACATAGTGTAAGTGCATCTAGATAATATGAGTGGTCCCATATGTATAACAGAAACTAAAGTGTGTATGAATTTGCCCAGCGCATGAGAGTTTCAGATCACTTTGCTTTAATACTCATGATGGGTTTGCTGTGTGTTTTTCTTGTGTAGTCACACTGGAGGCAATTCAGGCACAGAAAATTATGCATGCTAACATGAAATTGATGTGTGACTATGGAGGCTTTTATTATTATGGATAAAGTAATTTCTTTCCTGGGAAATCCCATTTATGTTCTTCAGAAACTACAGTGATAGCAAACCTTTAGGCTGATCAGGAAAGAGAATTTTGCCATTAGTTTGTAAGCAAATAATATCTATAAAAGCTTAAATTAAGAGTAATCAAGAATTTGCCAATCAATAGCTGAATTAGAGATATTGATCGTCAAATCAATCAGAAGTAATGTTTTTAAGAAATGAAAAACACTTGGGATTTCATATGTTATTCATATTTTTTGTGGAAAACATGGGCCACCTAGTCACAGCATACTTCTGGCAATGATTCCTGCAGTATTCAATAGAAAAATATACCTGGGAAAAAAACTGTATTATTTCATTCATGTCAATCACTCTCTGTTTCATGTAGTAACATGATACAGTTCTTCCCCTTTTGAGTGTTTTATTCATACTGCCTTAACTCACTCACACTGCCTTCCTTTTGGCCTTCTTTCTCACATCTGATTCCTTCCTTTATGCATGTCCATAGGGAAAGGAGATTCATTAGTCTGAGTTTCCATATTCTGATCTGTAACAAGGGGCCTGTATGTCTACGGATGGTGTGAGATACTCAGAGGAACTGCTGCTTTCAGAGCTACTTCTCTGCAGCAGAACAAGCAGCAAATGCTCTGTGGGGAATAAGCTCAGGTAGGCTGTTCTAAACTATTACTCTAATACTAAATTCCTTTTAGTTTATCCTGCATCTTAAGTAGGTAGGTAGAACTGATGTGATGTGATAGCCAGGATATTCACAGGAATGACCTATGTATAGAGGACAGAGTCTGTAAATAAAATTGCACTTTGTTCATTAGCTACAGTACAAATCAATTCTGAGTAACAGAGACATCCTCATAAGAATTTTTTCATACCTCTATCATCAAGGTGAACCTTAAAATAGTTGTGTGATATATAATAATAAATTATTAACCATTCAGAGATAAAGTGGATCCATTCAGAAACATCCAGCAGCTACTTATCAAAAGGATGTTCTGAGGATTATGAATAGGTAACCTTTAAAATTGCATCATTATGCTAGCGGGTAGACGAATTAGATCTACTTATACCTTCTTCACTGAGGTTATTCCTAAATACACTGTGTGCAACCTAAGGAAGGGTACTCTCTTGTATTTTGCAGTCTTGGAAACATGAATTTCTAAGAGGATTACACCAGGGGTTTCTGTAATTCATTTTCCTCTCTGACAATGACTGGCATGTATTCACAAGTGAGTGTTAAATGTGATAAATTTGTAAGCTAGATTCCAAGTCAATCAATTAGCTACATGAAGGCTACTGATCTTGGATTACTTATGCTCTAGATATATTTCTACAAGCTCTGCATGCACTAACAATTTGTTAAATGGTGGAAAAGCAACAAAGCAAGTTTTGGTGATCACTACAAAAAACATTCAGTCTATAGTCTGAGACAGGTCAGATGAAAATATGTTTAGAAATTAGCAACGTAAAATCCTTCAGATAGATCAGTGACACTATCTATGGGTTAGAGGAACTACAATGCTATGTGGGTTAGAGGAAGCAGCCTAGCAGAAAAAGGAAACTTTCAGGACTGATATAAATAAAAAAAGGGTTCAGGAAACTCTGGCAAAGTAAAGGGACAACACCTATCTGGGCAAGAACATCAAGTTCAAATGGCTCAGCACATGAATCGGGAAGAGGAGAGCTCAGAGGAAAATGCTACATGTAGTAGAATTCAAATTGTGTGTATTAGGGACTGCAAAATAAAAGGCTTGCACAGACGCATGAGAAATTGCACTGCTTGAAGTCTTCCCTTTCAAAACCAAAAAATAGCTGGAAAAACTGGATATCTCCAGAATCAGTTTTAGAATACAGATAAATTACAGCTAATCAAAAGCAGCAAGGTGAAGCAAGTGATTGGTACATTTACCTGTTTTTCACTAGCAGCATTCATTTGCAAAGCTGTGGCACCTTTATATTCAAAGGCCTTATATGGGCTGCAAGCTTTCACTTCTCAACCACAGTTTGAGTCCCAGCTGGGTTTTCTGAGGCACACATGAAAAAGCAAATGCTCCTACCCTTGCATAGTGCAGCTTTGTGGTTTTCACTCTCTGCCTCTGTATGAACAATCCCACTGCAGATGGAGCCTACTCTTAGACCTTTCATGTGGGTGCCGCACCTGTAGCCAGGCCACAGCCCAGGAACTCACATCACTGACCACTTTTTAATTGGAAGTGAAAAAAAGCAATTCTGAAATAAAACAGAGGCATTGAAGAAATTACAAGCAGTTGCTTGTAATCACATCTTAGTGAAAGAGAGATAGCAGTCTCTGAGAGATGAATCAAACCAATAGACAGTGGACAATCAAATAGCCCCAAAAGGAATCATTGCTTATGGTACATAAACTCATCTTTATCCATCAGCAGTGAAAACACAAGAAGGCTTGCCCTTTTGAAATGTAAACAGAAAATTATGCCTCCAACACAAACCCAAGCAGTTAAAGAGGCAGCTTTTATTCCTTCTCATAATGTTCAGGAACATAAGGCAGTAGTACTGATGTGGCTCCACAGCTGTTGCCAGGGGAAAGTAGGAATGTAGCCTGCCACATCTGGGGTGACATCTTTGAAGAGGCACTTAATCTGCAGTGCTGAGGTATGCTAAGCCTCTTTGCTTTTCTTTACCAGTTCTCAAGCTAATACTACTCCTGGAGAGCAGTGCTGATTTCAAGTCAATGAGCGAGATGAAAGAACAATTAAGGACAGTGATGCTTTATGCATTGTGGAAAATATAAAGACAGGACAATAGCATAATTCCTTGATCACTCCGGCAGAAGATTTACTTTGCCACACTTTAAAGTTGTAGGTTCCCAGCTTCTGAAACAAAAATGACAGGAATTTTTAATCACTGAGTGTGGGTTTTGTGAATTGAAGGGGGGCATTGAAAGACTGGAAAATAAAAGGTATCTGCTGCTATTACACTGATGTGTTTCTATTGGATCAAAGCATTTTCTTCTCTCTAGCTCTTCAGAAACAATTTGCCAGTATTGCTAGGCAGGCATTGCAAAAAGAAAGACATCAGGTAAAGAAACACAGCAAGCTTTAATATGTAAGAATGCCTTTATGGTACTATTCCCATTTTCTAATAATTGAAAAACACACAAGCCAAACCTTTTTTGGTGGCTGCTTAAAAAAAAGAAAAAAAAAGAAAAAAGAAAAAAGAAAAAAGAAAAAAGAAAAAAGAAAAAGGGGGAGGTGAGAGAGAAAGAGAAGACAGAAATTCTGATCTCAAATGTCTAGTCCAAAATTTTCTCTAGTTTGGGGAAGGTAGCATTTATTCTAAAAACAATAAAATATTGAGTCTTACACTAGGGTAGCTGGAAACTTCAATCTTCAGATCCTTCTGTTACACTGAATTCTTCTTGGTTGCATTGTGCTAAATTATGAAGTATGGAATTAGGATGTTACAACTTACAAGTGAGCCGTGCACTTTAAATAAATGTTGTTTTAGTATTGAAAAGAATATTTTTTTATTTCATTTTGAGTGGTGAAATGACTTTGGTTTTGAGTGTTTTATGACCTTTAAGAACTGGGTGTATGATACCTAGATATTACTACAAAATTTATGAATCTAGCTTTATAAGGATGCTTGCATATGTATATTCACATGAACACATATCTACTTACACACAGACACACGCTCACAAACAATTTAGACTTTTTTTTCCAGTATAAAATTTTGCCCTTCTAATGCACGTGAGCCTTTAGTACTACTTGAGAGTTCACTATATGCAAGTCCTGTTCGGACAACATGTTGGCTAGTTAAAAAAAATCTCACCAAAGTAGAAAAACTGAGAATGAGCCCAGTTTACCACTTTGAACCAAACTCAAGAGGATGTTCAGTGATGGACCAAACCTTATGTCTCAGCCTAGACTTTTTGCTAAACTATTATACAAAAGCAGCAAAAAGCCTGGCCCTATTCACAGCTCTCAAAAATTACTCTGTTTGAAGTGGACATTTCAGATCAGAAATTTCAGAAATTTCTAGTAGCTGTAGTTGACGTGCAAAGGAAAATAACCCAAGAATGTCAGAACAGTAAGCCATTTCTTTATGAAAAAGTATCATTGAAAATGTGTAGTACAGGGCAGTGCCTATGGTAAAGCCTCAGGAGAGTTTTTAAGCATGCTGCTATCAAGTCAGGTTCACTGTAAAAAGTAATTTGGATAGCAGTCTCCTGTTTCCCTTCTGTCTCTGATGGGCTGTGCGACTGTGGACAGGTCATTCAGGATTTGAACCAAAACCCATTAATGTCAAGAGAAAGACTCCTGTTGACTTCAGTGATCTTTAGATTGGGATCAGTGTTTCTGCTTCTCACCTGGATGACACTAACTTCCATAATGTGCATTTGAAAGCTGGAGTCTTTCTGTGCTTCAGTATTCTCGTCTCTAAAGGGTCCTTGGAGGGACAGCCTAATTAGTATTATCTATGATATCATTTTAAATATATAGTCTTATTCAAAGACCTAAAAAGATAAATAATAAAACACCATGTAAAAGGTTTGTAAGGATGTCTTAGGAAAGAAGCAAATAAGAAAAAAAGTGATATTTACATCTGAAAAGTTGTTAAAGATCTTTCTAGGCTTACGAAGCAAAAATCAGTCATTTTTTCTGCAGTTGTGATAGGGTTTGTGCATTTAAACTGCTGTTGCTCTGTGGCTGAGGGATGGTGTAGGAGAACGAAAAGGGAAGCATTGGATGCAAAATACAGAAACCATGTCAGTATTTTGAGTTGGGATGTGTATCAGGCTTGCTGGACTGGTGCCCAGTGTCCTTTTCAATTCTGTTTTTTGGTACAGTGTTCTATTGTTACTGTAAGACCTAATTCAGTATGGAATTCACAAAAGCAATTTCTCTCCTCTTCTGATCTTCAGGATGTTTTATTCTTTTGTTTTGTGCTTTACCATTATCCACTGTTATCTAGCTGGAGATGAAGCCAATTCATTCCCCAAAGTTGTAGTACCTTCTGATTACAATGCCAGTTTAAGGCAGTGGCTCTGATAGGAACCACATGCTTCAAAGAGGTATCAAGTTTTGAATCTTGTCCAAGAATTTTCTTACTGTAACGTATGCTTAGTTCCATGTGAGGCTGGTAGCAATTTGTTAATCATTTTTGTATTATTAGTTCACTTTTGTTGCCAATAGAGAACGCAGAGTTCTGTTTTCCACTGTTTCTCACAGATCAGCAAGAAGGAATAGTGTCACCTGGGTCACCTTAGATGTTCACCTCAGCGGTGAAATAAAATATGAATTTGTAGAGTAGAATCATAGAATCAGAAAATAGGGTTTGAAAGGACCTTAAGATCATCCAGTTCCAAGCTCCCTGCCAAGGGCAGGGTCACCTTGCACTAAACCATGCCACCCAAGGCTCTGTCCAACCCAGCCTTGAACACTGCCAGGGATGAAGCATTCACAACTTCCCTGGGCAACACATTCCAGTGCCTCACCACCCTTACAGTAAAGAACTTCTTCCTCATATCCAATCTAAACTTCCCCTTTTTGAGTTTGAACCCATTACCCCTTGTCCTATCACTACAATCTCTAATGAAGAGTCCCTCTCCAGCATCCCTATAGGCCTCCTTCAGATATTGGAATGCTGCTATGAGATCTCCACACAGCCTTCTCTTCTCCAGGCTGAATAGGTGGAACTTCTACTAAAGTGCTTTGCACAAATAAGTCTTTTATATCTGATTTCTTTTGAATTTTCAAGGTCCTTGTAAAAATTTAAATAGTCCTTTAAAACTCAAAGGATTTATCAATGCTATTTGCAAAACTGAAATTTGCAGTTGGTGGGACAATTGTACATTTTAAGAATTACAGAGCTTTACATTTTACAAAATCCAGTGCTAGGGATATTCTTCAGACACTGCACTATTGGTATACAATAAGGTAAACCTTACTGTTCTTATTTGGAACTGGAAGCAATTCTATTTTTTCGGTGACAAAAATCTGACCCGGAAGCAACTGTTCATTCTAAAATGTCTGCAGCATCTATTTACTCATGAAAGTCCTAGAGCTGCTTGGATTTCACTGGATGGGAAGAATTACTTTTCTCATAGTTTTCAGTGTTCCAGCCAAATTCAGAAACATCAGAAATGTATTCAAAGAGTTGTGAAGTCAAGCCAAGTCAAATTCTACAGTGCAAAGATACTTCAGAAAAAGCTCGTGTTTATGCGTATTACATAAAAAGGGTAAGTTGTAGACCCTCACATGGAAATCCTTTTGCTTGATTACCTTTGTGCTCTGTAAATTTCCAAACAAGCTCTGTTGTAGTGATGGCTAATGACACAGATTTAGCATGTCAGTGCACTTAGAAAAAACAGAGGAGAATGGTTTTGACTATGCTTTCTATGTCTTCATGCCTCCTACCTCTTCGTATCTGCTATATTACAGATCTCTCTCTGAAAAACCAGCATTTTGGTTGGATGGATTAAATTCCTTTTCTTCTTCTTTCCTAACTTTGGAAGTCTTGTTTTTGTACCTATGTGGAAAAGATAAAAACTATCTGCATTTCTGTATTGCCAAGAACCAGGAGAGTGTTGAGTTTGTTGTTCTATTTTGGTATTTAAGTGGACAGCTGGAAGAAGTAAAAAGACCTTAAAATATCGTACATTAGATATGTAAAATAAGGTGGTGGGTGAAGGGAACAGCAGATCAGGGCTACACAGAAACTGGGAAAGGCTGCTTTAGAAAATTAAATGGCTTTTGGCTCTGGAAAAGACACATCTGAGTGCTGGTCCCAGCCTGCCTGTGGTAGCTGGCTGTGCGTATGGAACACTGCTGCTTTAAAAATCTATTTACAGGTGCTGTTTCTGTATGGACAAATTATTTTCTATAATTACCTATATTATTTTAAAGAAAAGATCCCCAGGAGTCCCTTGGATTTAAATGCAGTAGAATGACTGAGCCACACAACAGAGCATCTCCCTCCCCAGAAGCAGCCATTGAGGTGAGGTGAGCTGAAGCTGCCCCAGCCACAGCAGGTAGCTCAGCGCACTGGCTTGCCTGAAGTGTAGATGTCTGAATGGATACCAGTTCCCTCCCCCCTTCAAACTATCACGCCATCCCTCTGCTCTGCATGTGCTAGCTTGCCCAGCTGTACCCTTTTATGCCTCTTATAGACAGATACACAAAAGCTTTGTGCACTAAACATTAGTTCTGCTTCCAAATTATGCACATTCTTATTAAAATATATATATATTCACAAAGCCTGTAACTGGAAACCCAACTGGACAAGCTGTTGGGCTCTGAGGAAACTTGGGAATTACAGAAGTGAAAACAGAACAAAAACCAAACTTCTGCCTTCAGAAAGATGTGGATTACACTCAAGCATAGTAGGCTACAGCAATCCTTATTTCCCATGTATGTCCCTCAAAGCAATCAGTTACTCTTCATTTTGTTCTGCTATGACTGAGATGAAAAGGGATCTGTGTCATCCTTTGCTTTTAGATGTAATCCAGTGCCTGTAGCTTGCTGCAGGTGTATATACATGTACACATGTGCACAATCCACTCTTTGATGTTCAAGTTTTCAAATTTATTAGTGCTATGTAGTAGTTATAGCCAACAGGTACAGTACAGCAATAAATACCAATATTGAATAAGAGCAGATTAGTAAGACAACCCAGTATTTTATTCCTTTCCAGAAAGGCAATTCAGCCAGAAATTTCTTCTAAAAATACAACTGGAAACATGAATCTGGTTCTAAATAGTCACAGAATCTGGAAGTAGCTTCTTGAATATTTATGTCACGGCTGTGCCTTCGTCAGGAGACAAATGCACAGGTCCAATGTTTCTAAGAGCATGGTGTTCTGAAGTAAACTCTATATAACTTGCCTTTCTGTCTTCTAATTCTTTGGGTGATGGACACACTTTATGCTTCCCAGATGTACTTTGTGTGTCAAAATATTTTTGGTAATCTGTTTGGACTTTTGCCTAGGGTAAGCCTCTAAAATGCCACTATATGAGACTGGAGTCTTCCTTGGGTCAGTGCTTATGAGATCTTTCAGTAGTGTATCCATGCAAGCAAATGGAAACTTATCTTTACAAGACATATGAAGCCAGTCTCTAATTACCCTGATTCTAGTGTCTAAATAAGTTATTTTGTGGCAGCAGAGTATTTTGAAATTACCTGAGGTTGAAGACTGTGAGCTCCCATCAATTCAAACCCCTCTGCCCTGTGTGGAATAACCATCTTCAACAGTCAAAATGAGTAAGAGACTTCTCTTCTTTGCAGACTGCAGTGTGCTATGAAAATACCCTAAACATCATTAAATTAACCGGTTCTGAGAATATGTGTAGGGGAGGTAGGCAGATCTGTAGAAGCTAAGGCAGTTTTGTAGGTTTTCTTTAGCAGAAAAGTTTTGTGATCCAAGATTTTAAAGCTAACTAGCTGATCTTTGTGCTCAACTGCAGAAAGGTGATGAAATTTCATTCCACATAGCTTAGGTGGCTACAGTACGTATATGGTTTAAGATGAGGTTTTATATCACTCTTAGAGATACAAATAAGTACTCTGAAGAGGTCATTTACTCAATCTCTTTTAAATGTCTATATTTGGATAACAAACTTCACGCTTTTCTCTCCAGTAAATGTAGAGGTCTTAGACTTCTAGTTTTGAGATAGACATCAAATGTCAAAGTCTAATGTGAAGAAGATAAATCCTCATATGTACCTTTTCAGATAGCTAGAAAAAACCATTCACTTCTCTCAGTGCTGTACTAATTCAGAATCCTAAATGCAGCAACATAATCAGAAGCCTAAATACACACCCAACAACATTGAGCACAGCTGATTGGTTGTTGTGGCTTTGTCTCCCTCTGATGGTTGGACTGCATGTGCCTTCAGGGCTATGTCATCTTATTAATATACAAGACATTTAGATCCATATGTGCACTTCGGGTACACTGCCAAGGAACGTATAGAAGTCCTGCATTGCATCACCATATTAGCCTAATAAATGACTAAACTACTACCTGTCAGAAAACAGTATTCATTTGTTAATATCTCAATATTTGGCATCTGTATACAGGTAGTGACAGAACTATCTGGAAAATGAATTACTGTCTTTCACCCTCTCCTTCAGATTCAGTTGGGTCACTGAAGAAGGGGAAAAAAAAACGTTTACCACAGTGAAGGTGTTCAGATACATGAACAGTGATCAAGGTCTGAACTCCGAACTACCTTTACGATTGGACCCCATCTTGCCCAGTACTAGTCTATAAGTGAGCAGCTTTTCCACTTTGGCCGTCGCTTTGGCAATCCCACCAAAACCACATACAGAAGATATCTTCAGTTTCCAAATTTTGTATTGTGTTCCAAAGCAGCAGAGCTGTGTATAACAATGCTATGTCCTGAGATTAAAAGACTTGAACAGTTTGATAGCCCAACCCCTGATATTATTTCTGAAGCCTAGAAAAGAGTATACATTTATCAAATGAAGACTGTCATCCTCCAGTGACAAGGCTTAGAAAGCCAGAACTATTTACAAATGTGCAGAATAAGACCATTAACTGTTAGCAAGCAGCAAAGAAGGCTCCTGTCTTCCCCAAATCCTGGCTCAAATTTCAGTCAGCAATAAATAAGGCACTATGAGCTATTTGCTTTTAACAAAAAGTAAACTCTGAATTTCAGGTTAACAAAACTTAAAATGAGATGAGGGTCTAAAACAGGCATAATTCAGGAAGGAGTTGCCCAACACAATAAAAAAAAAGAAAGGTACTTTAATGTAAATCGGTATCCAGAAACTAGTGAAGACTGTTAGAAGAAAGTTCGTATACCTGGTATAGTGTATAGATTTCTCTCTACATAGTGTGCACTACCTCTGTGCCTCTTTCAGTCAGCTAGTTTGAGCCCCTTTATAATCTCGCAGCTAGTGAGCCTTTCCAGTCCTGCTCAAGGACCTACATCTTCTTTGCTCAGCATTTTAATTCATAGTACTTGCATTAGATGGCATAGGAAAGAGGAGTCTGGCCTCATGCTTGTTAAAAAGGAAGATAAACTTTAAACTATATCACTAGCTTCTCATTTCCAGGAGTTTATGTAGCAGAAACTTTGGGGTTTTCAGTGAATGGCCTAGTACCAATAAAGAAGCAGAGTGAGTCTGTGTACAAGGAGTGAAACAAGTGCATCTGGCCTGTCTTACAAAAAATGAGCAAAATGTTCCCAAAAAGTTTTCCTAGTAAAACATGATGTTTTTTACTTTAGCCCACTGTATTTGCAAGACCTAGATTTTTTTCAGAAAAAGTATGAATGGTTTTAAGGGCTTTAATTCACTCTTTAATATTGGCCAATGATAATAGAAACTTTACAGTCACGGAAATTAGGGAGAGATTTATTCAACCTCCGCTACTTTTTTTTCCTTATCATAAAAAATCAGCTGAATATAGAGGAAGCTCCTATTGGTCTCATTTTGATTTTAATTACTGAATTTGGGGGCTATTTCCATGTCAGAGTTTCTTCAACACATGTTCACACTGAAGTGGTCTAAGCAAGTCTCAGAGAACCTGATGAATTTTGCAAAATTAATTTTCTGATGGATTAGTCAATTTGCACTATTTGAGCAAAAGTGTCTGACAAAAACTGTGTTGATTACCAGCTTCCCAGCTCCTGACGCCATCTGCTGTAGTCTGCTCTTCTTGCCCCTTCCAAGTGGTCCTTCTAATGGTGTTCTCCTGCATTCAAGTCAGAAACTGCTGCACTGGCTCTTTTGCAGGTTCATTCTGTCAAGCACATGGTCTAAAACAGTGGTTAGCAGCAGGAGCTTCAGAGAAAGGTACATGAACACTGCAGCAGGGTCATAATCTGATTGCTCTAAATCCCATCCTAATCTCTTACCTAAGGAGAAGATAACATTAAGCATGAAGTTCAATTTTTATTTTAGAGCATATGTTGCAAAAATTAAATTGCAGGGCTGGATAGGTTTGTTATCCACCAATGTTTATTTTTGAAGCTATAAGTATTATAGCAAAATATTAATTTCACTATTCTTCTAATAGATTATAAAGATAAAATAAGCTCCTTTATTGAATGAAGACTTCATGAGTAACAGTTTTTAAAAGCTACACTTGGATTTGCTGCATTGAGGAAGCAGACAGTAGAAATAATAAAAGCAGGATAAAACCAGGCTCACCCGAGATAAGCCTGAGGACGGCATGCCAATGTTTCAGGGATAGTGTTCTAGCAAGATCCTTCGGTCTGCCATCTCAGTGGGGGTAGGGGATCAAGATCCACTTGGCAGCAGAGACACAAGGGTAACTGAAGTGTTAGAAACCATAGAAGGGCATGCAAATGAGGGCTTCTCCACACAGAAAGGTGTCAAGGTCAACAGCCCAACTAAAGTGCATCTAGACCAATGCATGCATCATAGGCAACAAACAGGAGGAGCTAGATGCTATTCTACCTCAGAAACTATGACAGCTGCCATCACAGAAACATGGTGGGATGACTCGCAGAAGTAGAGTGCTGCAATGATTTGCTATAAAGTCTTCATAAGGGATAGACAAAGAAGAGGAGGTAGACCTATATGTTAGGGAGTGCTTTGATTGTCTAGAGCTGAATGATATTGATGATAGGGTTGAGTGTTCATGAGTAAGTATCAGGAGGAAGCCCAACAGTGCAGATATGGTGGAAATCTGTTATAGAACCAGGATGAAGAGGCAAATGAGATATTCCATAAGCAGCTGGAAAAGTCTCAGAATTGCTAGCGCTTGTTCTCATGGGGGACTTCAACTTACAAGATGTCTCCTGGAAATACAATATAGTGGAGAGGAAATAGTCTAGGAGTTTCCTGGACTGTGCTATGTGGAAGATGACTTCCTGACACAGTTGGCGAGTGAGCCAGTTAGGGAAGGTGCCCTCCTGGACTTGTTGCTTGTGAATAAACAAAGGTTTGTGGTGGTTAGAAACCATTATACGCATAAGGATCAAGAAATTGTAGATGTTTTGATTCTCAGTGAAATAACGAGGGGGGTCAGCTACCTTGGACTTCTGGAGGGCAGACTTTGCCTGTAAAGGAACCTGGTTGCAAGGTTCCTTGGGAGGCAGACCTGAAGGGCAAAGAACACCAGGAAGCCTGGATGTTTTTCAAAAGGAAATCTTACATGCACAGAAGCAGGCCATTCCCGTGTACCAAAATATGAGCTGGTGGGGAAGGCCAGCCTGACTGAACAGGGACTTTTGGCTGAAACTCAGGAAAGAAAGGAGAATTTATGATCTTTGGAAGAAAGCGCAGACCACTCAGGAGGACTAGCAGGATGTCATAAGATTATGCAGGGAGAAAATGGAAAGGACCAAAACACAACTAGAACTTGATCTGGTTACTGTCATAAAAGGCAATAAAAATGTTTCTATAAATATGTTAGCACAAAAGGAGGACTAAGGAGACTCTCCATCCTTTATTAGATGTGGGAGGAAACATAGTGACAAAGGACGAGGAAAAAGCTGAGGTACTTGATATCTTGTTTGCCTTGGTCTTTAATGTTCAGACCAGTTGTTATCTGGATATCCAACCCCGTGAGCTGACAGAAAGGGTCAGGGATCTGAATGAGCCCCCATATTTCCAAGGAAAAATGGTTAGCAACCTGCCACACTGTTTAGATACACACTGAGGTCTATGGGGCTGGATGGGATCCACTCAAGGGAGCTGGCAGAAGGGCTGGCAGAGGCACTTCCAATTTTTCTTCAAAATTTGTCTGCTTTTGCCAGTTAATCAGACCGTACCATTCCCCTACCCATTCCCTTACCCAACCCTTCTTTCTCATTTTCAGTCTTTGTTCACCTCTTGGATTTCATATATTGTCAAATACTGTGTCCATTCATCTGCTGTCTTTCACACCACCTAGACTCAGCATTTCAAACTCACTTCTTTTTTCTGTGTGAACACAGTGCATGAGCCAGTCTATTACAGTGAAGCAAATCTCTAACTGACCCTCAGTTAACTGCTTCCTGTACATTCAGGTTGTCTGCTGGCCAGAGACGGCCTGTTGTCTGTTATTTTGGGAAGTGCATAAAGTTTTTGCAATATACCTGTGCTGTGTGAAAAGTTGGTCTCTTAAGGTGGGGAAAAACAATCCATTGAGATTTCAGGCTTCTCTGCTCTGCCTTTACAGAGGCTATACTAATTCATTGCTGGCTTCAGGATCTACAGACTATCAAAGTGGCCTAAACCCACATCCCCTCTAATCCTCTTTGGTTCTGTGCTGATTATGGCTTAATATTTACAGAGTTTCAATTGATGAGTGTTCAGGATGTAAGAGACTGAAAAGTTGAATACAGACAGACGGGCAAGAAAAAGAAGTTTGAGAAAACATAAAAGGCAGTGGAAGTCGAGTGACATTCTTTCTCCCTCTTCCCTTCATGCACTCACACAGATTTTGCCTTGTTAAGCACTTTTCCACTGACCTTTTTTTTTTTTCCTTTTCCCCTTTTTATATCTCTCTGTATATACTCAGGGTAAAAAAAAAAGGTACACAGCCATTTTTACGAGAATGTTGACTGAGGGTGGTCACCATCTGTGCAAACTGTCTGAAATTGTGACTTCCTCTTTGCCTTCTTTTCCGTCACAGAAAAAAACTTACTTCTTAGATAACCCAGGGAACATTATTGTCCATCACCCTCACCACCATTCTTCCCCTCACTGCTCCCCTTCATATGATTGGCATTTTCCAGTCAAAACATGCTTCCCTCTTGCCTGAAAGGGCTTCTTTATTAAAATAGACATCCTGTTTAACATCTGGGGAGGTGACTGGTTAGCACCAGAAGCTCTGATGTGATTACTTGGGTGTTGAAACACAGAGCCATAGCATTGTTTTTTAATTAGCATAACAAATAACTAAATTTGTCACATTTTTTTATATGTGTATTACTTTATTTTTATTATTTTATGTATTTTATATATTTATTAGTTTATTATAATTCTTTTATTTTATATATATTTGTTGGCTGGAAAGGTTGGACTAGATGATCCTTAAGATCCATTCCAAACTGGTATTCTATGATATAATGATAAAGAATTTGCCCCTCCTCTTCCTTACTTTCCTTTCCTTCACTGATGCATGTTCGAACTTTAGAAACCTAGAGAATAATGTCTAGGCCCATAGAGTTTTGCAGATTAGCATATATATTTGCTAAATTTCCTAACTAAAGGTTAACAGACATTTCAATTTCCTAACAAAACTCTAATATTTGTCTCTTAAACTAAGACTTTTCAGGTAGATCTTGTCTGGTTGAAGATAACATTTCCCCAAGTGCTGTCATTCTTCACTTGCTGACGGTTGCAATGCATTTGTATGGATCCTTCCTGATATGCTTCAAGAAAAATCACTGAACTGAGCTCAGCCCCCTTAGTTCCTGCTAACCTGTCCAATTTTAGCTGAAGAAGATTTTGGAGCTCGGCCAGCAAAAATGAGCTGACGATGGTCTATGCCAGAGAGGTGCTGAACTGTGGGAAAGGACATAATTATCTGCACAACTGCTTGTGAAATGGGCTTCTGCCTATAGCCATAGACAGACATCTTCTAGATCTATTTTTGATCTCTTCTGCCTGAAACGAGGCAATGTCTGTCAACCCGGGCTGAAAGAGAAGCAGGGAACACAGCCTGTTCAGCTGGTATTGATTACTGACAGAACTGAGACCATAGCCAACTGGTTTAGCTGGGCTTAGATTAGACCTTTGCAATAGTTTACCTGCAATATTTGTTGTTTGCTAACGCAGGCAAATCCCCACAATGCATGCTAAGTTTGGAGATCTCTGTTACTGAAATCCTGATGTTAAATATGCTTAAAAGTGGTATTTGAATTTATTTTCAACTTTTTGTAATTTATTTTTACCTCTATTTTCACATGGTTTTATTACACCAATGCTAACAATGCCCTTCACACTTCTATGTTAACTTCCATGTGAAATTTTATAAATCTTTTTATGATATACAGCAGCTTGGCTTCTCAAAATTCTGTGAAAGCAGGTCAGTGCGGTACTGGATCACTGGATCTCCATGTGAGG
Source organism: Psilopsiagon aymara (assembly GCA_024733675.1). NCBI lineage: Eukaryota > Metazoa > Chordata > Aves > Psittaciformes > Psittacidae > Psilopsiagon > Psilopsiagon aymara. The sequence goes on along the minus strand of JANRGW010024909.1, from coordinate 35,705 downwards.
CAAGAGCTTAAGGAGTCAGAGTTGTAACTCCTGATTGAAGAAAAGTTCTCTAAAAGAGAAAGTTGCAGAGACAACAGGGAGGCTGGTTGAACTTGTGGGCATTAGGTTTACTCTGTGATACTTTCTCAGGCACTCTTTCTAAACCAGTCAGTTGTGTAAAAGGCAGCCACAGTGCAGTGAGAAACTTGCAGAATTTGCAATGAACATGAAATGATATTTTTGAAGCATGATCTTGCAATTTTTTGGTCAAGTTTTCTTGGTGGATTTTCCTCAAAGAGAAGCTATTTTTCCTTAAGGTTCCCAATTATTCTGCTTCATTTTGCATTCTTGGAAAGTGGTAATGTCTATTTTAACAAAGCTCTGCTAGCTGTGCTGCTGAAAAGAACTAGCTAAAGATGATTTTCAGTGTAGCATTTAAAACAAAAATAAAGTTGACTGTAAGCCTTGAACCTCACAGCATCCTTCTGTTCTGTTGTAGGTGAGGTTGCTGTGCTGTTATATGAAGGAGGTAGCACTACACCTGGAGAGTCTGAGTCCTTGTAGACCTTTCTTAACAGCACCAGAGCATCACAGGCTCTCCCTGGTTGCTTGGCCTCCTGTACCTTCGTCAGCTAGACAGTCAGACAAGCCAATAGTGTCCCAAACCATGTGGTCTGCTTTGACCACCTTAATGATGCAGAAGAGGGATGGTAGAACTGGGTTGCAAATATATGAAAAGTGGATATTGCAGCAATGTCTCTTTCAAGAACAATAAGCCTGAAAAGTTTGAACCATGTAATTTAGTATTTGGAACAGGTGGATGGTGCATTATCTGCTGTCATTCTTGTTGCTCAACGGTCTGAACAGTGTGCTTTTTGAGCCAACATATTTTCACTCCCATCACTTGCTCAATTTTTCTCTAGGAAGAGTTACTACTGTGAATCCTCTCACCTACATTGTGAGGTGCAGATGTGTTCTCATTAGAGTAAATCAGCATCACTTAGCAGCATAAGTGAAGTTTGTAAAAACAATGGTCTTGTTTTGCTTACCCTGATGTAAATCAGGATCAAGCTGTCTGACAGCAACAGATTTATACTGATGCAAAACTGAGGTAAGATCAGAATCAGGCCAAATGACTTAAAGTATATTCTCATGTGCTTGGGGCTGTCAATGACGAGTTTTACATTTCATTTGAATTAATTTTTAACTGCTTGTTTGCTAGGCAAGCAGAACAAATAGTTGTTAGTCATTTTCTTCTCAGCAAAATATGACACTGGCTTGAACTCAAAAGGTGTGCTGTAGCATTTTTTATATGCAAAGTCAAAGCATTCTACCCGGCACTGAAGCTGGTTAAACAATTACTCCAGTATGTTTCAAGAGCGACAAAGGCAGAGGAGCGAGGACTTGCTGAATGTTTGCGCCGACGAAGGAGAGAAGTCTGTTAAAATTATAGCTGATACAGTTGCATTTTGAATCAGAAAAATATATTTTGAAAACTTATAGGGTATTTATCACTTGGATTCTTTCCTGCTGCGTTGCTTTTAGAAGAGATATGATTGATATCTCAAAGTTCTCAGTTACATACCACCCTGAAACCACGTTGTTATCTTCTACAGAAACAAATAAACAACTTACCATGACCTATAGTTTAATTTGTGACAAAAAAAAAAAAGAAAGGGAGGTGGTCAATGGCTAGTGCCCCACTGTAGTAATAAAATGTCTAGACAGCAATTAACATCCATTTCCCTTAAGAATGCAACTGTGTCATCAGCAAATCTTTACTACTTTGCAATGGACCAATCTAAATATGTTTAATCATTAATCAATTTCCAAAATCTGAACAGGATTTATTTTTGATGGGCTTTGTCTTCAAAACTGCAGTCACTTTACGAGAAAAAAAAGAAAACTAAGGGGGATTATTTTGGCTGCAGTCCAGTGGGTGAGCCTGTTTAGAAGATCACTGGTGCTGTGTCTTGTTTGGGAACATTGCACTCTTTCTGCATACGTTAGCACTTTCAGTTTCCTCGATTCTTTTCTATTTCCTCTTTGTCTGTGTGTATTCATAGCAAGCAGCAGCGTCTGAAAGCACCAAGCACGATTCTGCGCACAGACTGGTCCTATAATAGCTGGCAACTGTATCTGCCTTGTGAGCTGGCTTTGAGAAATACCTCTTTCCTCCCTCTTTGAGCAGCACTTCTCTTCCCCCAGAATTATTCTCACAGCCAATGGTGAAGTCTCTCACAGGTCACCGATTGCTGTGCTCGCATGGGATCACACTAAACTTCCTGTCAAGTGCAGGGAGCAGGAAATCACTCTTTAGTTTCCTACAATTAAACAAAAAAACCCCACTGTGCTCTCGCCACACACAACTACCGAAAAGGGTTTTAAGCCCATCAGGGAAATAATATTATATGTAGCATAATTACAGAGGGAATATGATTGACAGGATCACGATCACTATAGTAAACAAAAACTACTTTAAGTCCACTGATGCCAGCAGTGGATTTACCCTGATTTACAGTATGATAACTGAGCTCAGCCTCAGGCTCTGGCATGTTCACTGAATACATCAAAGAACTTCCCAAAGAGGAAAATGGCACAAGCTGATATCTTTTGGAAACTCTTCTGGTTTTTCACTTTGAGAACTGGAAACTTCTCCTTTTAGCTTATACTCTGCTTCAGAATTCATTATTCTTGCCAAACAAGTAAGAAATGCGAGGATTACTGCGCTGGGGAGGTGGCATTTCTGGAACACAGCACCATTTGGCAAGGCAAAATATTTTCTACTGCACCCAGGGAATGACACAGACAACACTAAGCTTTGCTTACAGGTTTTATGAGGTTTATTACTAAATAAAATAGTTGCTTCCCCCACATAATACAAGCTTATATGAAACAAATGTCACCATTATGCAGAAAAACACACATTGCTTTGGTTAATCTCTACTACTTGGGTAACTGGATTGCACATGATGGTGCTAAAAAGAACCTAGAATGAGGGATGTCAGTTTCTGGGCTGAATGCTAGCCACAATGCAGATTCCAAGGTAGTAAGGATCTCTTCAAGCAGATATTGTTCAGAACGTGTGTATATGTGGAAGCAGCCCATAGTCCTTTCTGTTACAGAAACACTCATTCTGATGGAGAAGTCACAGAATGCAGGTCCAATTTGGAGAAAGAACCATTACAGCAGGCCATTCCTCCTGGCTCACCCCATAGCAGCTGTGCTTGAGAAGCAAAAAGAAGGCAGGTCATGAAGGTCTCTGTAGCTGCATCTAGCTGGTGCAATAGATGTGTGCCAAAGATGCCTTCCTCTCTATGCATCTGGTTTTCTTTCTTGCAGTAACCAGGACACTCCTAGGAGTGAGGGTAGTTTTGGGAGGGGCCAAAGGTGTGTGCTGTCTTCTGGAGCTTGCCTTGATTTGAGATTGAGATACAGTAAGGATATATGCACGGAGTTCAGTGTTTGGAAGCACTGTCAAGACCACAGACCAGAAAATGTAGTCCTCACGGGATGATTGAGGGATAAATGGCATTCCACCTTGAACTGATCTGCAATTTGCCTTTAGAAAAACCAGTGCAATGGTACTGCAAAACTTTATGCTCCCTGAAGGACAATATTTTATATCTGAGTTTCCCACAAATGTATGTTCATGAAAAAAATCCCAGCAGTTCTAAAAATTATTATTCATAAAATACATTTGGACAGAGGAAAAAAAGTCTATCAGTTCTTCTCGGTATTTTCTCTCTTTGTATCTTATGTGTAATTGCTAGTTTTGTGTGTGTGCGCGCAAAGGATGTCACCTCCTTAAAGATCTTTGAAAAATTAACATAATTGTCCATTATCTTAGTCCTTTATTCTCAGTCTTTCAATATCTGCTCCTCCTAACATTTCACAATATATAAATCTCTGATCCTTGGCACTAGCACAATTCATTTTCCACAAGATGTTATTGAGATTGTAAATAAATGCCACAGCATCAAGGGGCAGACAAGACGGAGCCTGTCAGATCTGGAAGTCAGCAGCAAAGTTATAATTACCGCAGAGTGGTGTGAGGTGAGTTCTTTGCATCCATAGATTTAATTGTCATCAGCTGCTGGGGAAGCAAAGCATGAGGAAAAGAAGATGGAGAGTGATGAGGGTAAAGAGTGTTACCAAATATGTCCTAGGTTGTTTTTGCAGTTGCCATGAGCAGAACAGAGAGCGTCCCTACGCTTAAAAAATAGCATTTCAACAAAGATGACATTTTGTACTGAAAGTCTTTTACTTGCAAAAAACCTTAAAATTATAGTCAGAGAGGTCAGGCCACTCCCACAGTCAACTTTGATGCATGGTACTTCAATTAATATTAATGCATAACAATGTTTTGAGGGCAGAAGTAAACTAAATATGGTCAGGCTAATCGCACAAAAAAGCTGTGTGAACATGGTAAACACGTTGTGCAGAAGCGTAAGTGCACTGCAAACTACTGCACAAATATCTTTCACCATTTCCAAAGCATTTTTTTTTCTGCAAATATTAGCAGAGTCATTTTTACCCCCTTATATTGCAGAATGCAATTTTATGTCACTGCTTCAGTAAGATCACTTTCTAAGAGTCCAAGTATCAGAATCTGGCCTGATAGGATTTGAATATCAGTGTTATGAGTAATACTCTCTGCATGCACAAAAAAAAAAAAAAAGCCAAAGCAGAGCTCAGCCTGGTTCGATTATCTGATGTTTTCGCTGTGAGATCTCATTATCTTGGAGTTGAAGATGAAAGTCACTTGCAGAACTTGTCTTCAACTGTATGCATGAGTTAAAAAGCTAAGACTAAAAGTCATTTTAGATTTGGATTCAAGCTTACAGCCTAAATTCTATGATTGTATGATTCTTTGCAAGAGGCTAAGATAGACCACCAGTTGGGTCATAGACCCTTCCAGTGTTTGTTAAGTTTTGTATTAGGGCCTCAAATAAGATTTCATTGCTGATGAATATATATGCCACTAGGCATAAAAGTGGTTAGATAATATCTACCAAATGATGCTTGGAACTAAATAGAAGATAATGGAAGGTTGTTATAATGTGCTTTGTGTTCATTTTCCAAGCTGTTCTACCATTTTCAAAGGATTTCAGTTTATTGCCTGAAAGACTTCTTGCACAGATTGGTGAGTGCTTGTATGGTCAAAGAAAATAGAGTCAATGTGACCTCCGTTTCAAGTGCCACTGTCAGTAAGAATGCTACGTACCTCAAATGCTTCTCAGCAGTGAAACTCAGTATTTGTCATTGTGCACATTTTGTCATAGGAATGAATGGAACTGGAAATGGAAAAGACCCATTAGGTCATATAGTCCCCTTTTACAATAGCGGTGTATTTTTTAGAAAATATTTTAGAAATTGACATTTTAGAGATCATGAAGAATAAGATTTTAAGTCCACTCTTTCTGAAAGTTGAAGGTTTATTTTACTTTGCATTGCACAAAAAGCTTTGTAAAGATTCCTAGAAAGTGGAAATATGTTAAAATACCATATTTGCTAAGATATTATGGATTATTTTCCTAAGAAAAAAATCTTCAATGGAGCAATCCCAGGAATTTACTTCTGGTTAGGTACTCATCTGAAAATAGAGTAAAGCAATCATATTGGGGAATATTTGAGAGGTCTTACAGTGAAGACGTTAAAATTTCATTATGCAGTGTCCACAGAAACCTTCAGAAATGTGTAGGGCACAACTGTGAATGTTGCCACTGAATGTTACGTGTATTTTAAGTAAATGAATGATTGACAATAGAAAAAGTAACATGCAAAAATACTCAAAATACAGTGGGGTAGCGAACCCTAGTTTCTAGCTTATCAAACCCCAGAAAATTGATTTTTTATTTGAGGAGATTATATTATGTACTTGTGAACTGCATAATTTGTTCTTTTAATAGTGTATGTATGGCAAATAATAAAGCAAATGTGGTATTTTAACACTATAAACCTCACTGGAGACCCTAAGCAAGACTCAACTTCTTTGCAGTAGACATAACTTAACCTTTCTACCAACCACAAGGAAAAGTTTGTTCATATGAAGCTTGCAGTCTCTGAAGTAAAGTTTTTGCCTTAGGTATTTTGAAAATATGATGTTTACAAGAAAATATTAAGGAAAAAGAGAAAAGAAATAATTTAAAAGCAATTTGAAAGTTAATCTGCAGCTTGGTTTTTGATTCCAGTATATTTATCCTTAACTGAACAGAATGTGTTTAGGAATTGCTGTTGTAACTTTACAAAATTTACTATACTTTCACTGGAAATGCAATCAACTCCTCAGGTTGTGATTTAATTTTTCTGCAGGTAGTGTTTAATGTTCTCAGCTTGCAGGCCTGAAAAGAAGACATTTTAATGCAGGTATTCTATTAAAGAAATGCATCTCAAACAGATAATTCAAGAAATTCTGCTAAATGAAATCTATCTAATGAAGATAAAGATCTGGCTAGAAACCTCAGATGATTTTCTAGGAACTACAGGTAGGCATGACCTATGGTAACTTAGTACCAGGGAAATCAAAGGCCGATGAGGAAGGTCTGTGGAACAAAGAGTGCTGCAGACCATTGTGTGCTTTTTCAAATGGAGTGTCTTTAGACCATTTTAGAAAATATCTTCTAGCATTTAACAGACAGAACCTGTAAAGTATGTGGGTAACAAATGCGACTTAAAATTTACTACAATCCTAAATTTAGTTCTATACTTTTCAGATAAATGGAAAAACATTCTATGCTGATCAATAGAGAACAATAACCTAGTAACTATACAGGTTGCTTAATTATATGTTACTTAAAATATTTCAGTGGATTTTTTTCTTCATTATTCATTAAATTCTTTAAAACTTTTTTACAAGGAGAGTGTTGGATGACAGAAGAGGTAGACAATAGACATCAGCAGTGAATGAATTTTGCAGACATCTTTAATGCTTTCTATCCAACTCCGTTAATTTAAGAGGTGTAAGGACACATTTAAAGACTGACTTCATCCTCTTTTATTCTCCTGCTTGTGACAAAAGAAAAATAGACTCATGTCTTATGGAAGATTTTGTTGAACAGGTTCATAACTTACATGGAAGACATATGCCCAAGTTGCAAATGTTAAGTTTCACAGCTCACTCTTGGAGGCTGATACTCATGCTGTTTCTCTTGGGGCTCACAGAAATCCTTTTTTCATGATTTAAGTCAAATTTAGGATCTCTTTTGGCAGCAGAGCACACCACTGAAGCAGTTCCTGTATCTATCGAAGAGCATACATACCTTCCTATTCCTCAGGCTTCACACTGTAATAGTGGGTTTATCTCCAGTGAGTAGGCAGCTGGCTTACATAGCAAACAAAAAAGTGGCAAATGCTGTTCTGATACATCTTTCCTTCACAGGTTATATCGAAGGCTATAATCATTTTGGTGCCACCAGGCAAATAAGTTTCTATCACTTGGAGAAATGATAAGATATGGGGATGCTGATGTTAGAAGCAGCTTGGTGCTGTATGAATTTCTGGCTCCCACTGGGTGAGCATGAGGTGCCACTGTGAGACAGTGCAGCACTCAGGCTGGCAGTACAGCTTTAGCTGTTTGCCCAAGAGCAGGTAGGACCTGAGTCAGGTAGGTGAGGCAGCTATTAAGGTTCAGCCTAGTCCAGGAGGTGGCTGGCATTTCTGGCTCCCAGCCCTGCAAACACTCCCTCCAAGTCCCTCACTCCCTAGATGACTCTGTAGAGCATTTTCTATGCTTCCCACCCTACCCGTTGCATGAGAGAAAATAGTTTTTTTCTTGGTAGGTCTCTAGGTCTTCCCTATCTTGGCAGCCTGAGAATGTGCTGATCTAAGCACTGAACTTCTCTTGGTGCCTTTTCATACCATTTTAAGAATTTTCCATGAAAAGGATAAGGACTGATGGTAAAATCTTCACATCTTTCATTACAGCACTGGAAGATGGGGTAAATTCTGTACATGGAACCAGCAAAATCAGCAAAACCATCACTTTAATGCAAAGTGAATTTATATTTGATTGGAAGATGCACAGCATGATTTAGTTGAAAAAGAGTTCTCAGCTTTGAGCTGTTTCTAGTAAATAAACTTACACACCCTCACTGATCGTCTACCCAAAAGACCTTTTATAAACATGAGTAGCTAGCAATTTTCCAGGTCATGACTGAGGTGCGCTGTGAATATTCTATGGAAGATTTAAATCAAATCAGTGTTTCTACACCTATACTTTTTTGAAAGTTATACTTTTGTATTAGATGCTACCACAGATTTTGGGTATCTCTTTGCTGTGCCACAGTCACATGAACATCCCTACCCCACCCTCCCATTTTACATGTATGATTCGGTCTGCTGAGTGGCATATCTGAAATCCTTACTGTTCCTATGTCGCATTGATGCTATTCAATCTTAAATCAAGACAGGGGGAATTGAACAAAAAGGCAATCACATTTTCAGTCTGTTTGCAAGCATGCCAGAGAACTGTGATGTTGCATTAGCTATTTAGCTAGAGGTGATGCTTTTACTAAGTACCAGCACCCTGGCTGGTTTAGTTCCAATTCTGAAATTCTTTACCTACTTTCAATCTGATAATGTCCTATGTTTGGAGGGTCTCACAGTTCACCGAACTAGTTCAACCTAGACTTAAATCTAAATAAATATAAGGCTATCTTGTCTCTTACACAACTTCCATGTGCAACATTCCCAGTAAAATCCTGTAGGATCTATTTAAGTAACTGCCCTTCATAACAGCAGAAAACAGAACCAAATACTGAGGAAACTCAAACAGTAAACTTGCAAAACACACACACAAAAACATGCCCAACAATCATTAGGCATTTCCTGAAGAGTCCTGTCTACCTTGGCCACCCATGAGCTCCTTGCCTATTATTCAAGACAGCTGGCCTAAAAAAGGGATCTGGCTTCTGCTTATATTTATTAAATCTGCAGGAAGGGCCCATCAATCACAACAATGGGTTTTAAGTGTTTGCTGGGTGAGAGGAGAGTCCCATAAGCAGTCTTTGAAGTGTCTTTTGCTGAAGGTAAACATCTGAAGAACATAAATAGCTGCTCTTCTTTCCAATGAGTGACCTTGTCAAAGTGGGTAGAATGGAGAGACGGGGGAGGGGTGCCATCATGAAAAGGAAAAGCAATAAAGGATTCCTTATGACAGCAATTTGCACATTTACTGCTCTTTGATATGTTAACTAGATTTTGCAAAATGGAATTCTTTGTCTTTTAGAGGTCCTTGGGCAGTGATAGCTCACAGTCAGAACAATGTTTTGCAATAGGCCTAATGCATCTTCTAATTAATAAGGTAACTTGGGCAACCTCTGTAAATCAGTGACATTATCATTATAACAGGACACAAGTGAATAGTTGTTTATAAGGAAGGAAAGATGCTCATAACAGCAGTATCGTTATTTACTGAGCTCATTGACTAAAGAGAATTGTATTGAATACAAGGGGATCAATAGGTTATGGGCCCTGTTCACTAAATTTTTACAAGCCATTTATGAACCTTTGATTCTAGAAAACAGCACTTTTCCATTCAGAAAACTGGGAATGTAACACTGATGATTTTCAGTTTTCATATTCAGTGCAGGCTAAGACTATGTGATGCAAATTCCCTAAGTGGAATTGAGAACAAACTGGCAGGTCAGTAACTTCTCTCAAAGGAAAAATAAAATATTTTAGAAGAATAAAATATACAAGCATGGATGCATATGACCTCTGTGAGAAAGCAGGTAGCTAATAAGCGAGCCTGCAGAAAGTAAAAATGATGGCATTTTATTTAGAAATACATTATAGAAGGCAATGTGTGTCATAGAAACCTCATTATCAAGCCAAATATGGATGCAGGCAAAAAACTCAAGTTTCTTTCTGGGAGGTAAAATCTCTTGTTATATTGCAACCTACATCATGGTGAGAGAACATTTTTGCTTGCTTTTATATAAGCAAAGGAAGCTGCATTTCGGCAGTAGGCAAAGTGATTCACATAGATGAAGCATCTATTAATACATATTAAGGATCTATATGTATTTATGAAGTATTATAGTAACTACAAAATATAGAGCAGTAAGAGTACCTAGGTCCTTCAAAATAGAATGCTGCCCCTTGTTTTAGTGGGCATGCTTCCTAATGTTCTGGTGGGGCGCAATAAGTTTTTTTCTGCACTTAATAGCAGTGTGAGCCATAGACAAGATCAGGGCCATTATGGGGTCATTTTTTGTACCACTCATCAACAGCCCCTGCTAAGATTAAGCTTTAACTGAATCTCTTTTCAGCCAGCTTATACTAGCTTTACTTCTATCACTTTAAATTCCTTTTCCTTCTTTTGTTACTCTTGAGGTATTTACCCCACACTATTTCACATAGATCAACATTATGGAGTAAGCTTTAAGGTGAGATAAAAAGCTGGGAGAGAGGTATTGCTGAAAGGATAGAAATAAATATTTCAGGACATTATGCCTATTGTAAGCACCAGTTTGACTGGGAGCTTGATCTAGTCCACAGTTTTTGGGTGTCTGCCTATACAGTCCCACATATCAAAAAGGTTGTAGCAGGTGGAAGGGGGAAAAGGACCATACGGAAGTCCTGGAAGTAGTTTGCTGCTGGGTTAGGCCCTGGCAGAGGCACAGCCCTGCCTCTGGGTGAAGGATCTCTCTAGACACTAGAGCAGGCTGGTGTCTAGAGAGGCTAGAGTCGCCACTAGCTTCCTCCTGGAGACTGGTGAATGTGCTGGGCAATGCAGAAGGTAAGGCCAGCTAACCGCAAAGGTCTGCCTCTTCCCTCATCCCTCCTGCATGGACTACTTGTGCTCGAGTAACAAGCAGTCCTTTTTTTGATAGAAAGAAGAGACTTCAGTTGTAGATGATATTGCAAGGAGGGGAAATGTTTTCACTTACCAAGAGCTGAGAATGTAAGTGATAGCCTGAGCATTCATAAATGTCTGCGTACACTGAGAGACTGTGGCTGGCCCTGAGGATCCCATTTAGCTATATCAGTCACAGATCAGGTACAGCTAGAGAAGTTCCTGGGTTTCTTAATTTCTCCTCTCAATTTCTTATGGATTTTCCTTTACTTCTTTCTTGAAGTTTGGCTGGAGACTTTTTTCCTTTCCAGGCTCTGAACATGCATCTATCACAACATAGGCTGGTGTCACCCCCTAGGAAATTGTCTATTATCTCTCTCTCTTAGTATTATTTCTTTCCATGGTCTCCTCCCTATGAAAAATGTTGTGTGGTTTGTTGTTTTGTTTTTCTTTCTTTACTTTAGCTTTTCTTGTACGAAGCACCTCTCCTAGGATAGACAAGGTCTAAGAAATATATTCATTTTTCTGTGAGAAAGATTTATTTATCACTAAAATAGAGATGCACATAAGCCAGTAGCCCGGTGTCTGTGGTTGGCTGAGTAAAGATGATGGGTCTGACTACCCTTTCCCATGAGGTTTCATCTGCCTCTGAATGTTGTGCCTCTGGCCTAATCCATACCATTAAAGGCAAAACCACGTAAAACTCCTCAATGTCCATGACCAAACAATATAATCATCAGGTCACTGTCTGCTTTCTACTTAGAGAGGTACAATTCCATTCAAGTCAGATTTGCACCAATATCAGAGAGAGCAAAATTAGGTTTCCCCTATAGTTGCTGTTAACCTTTATCAGCATCACCCAGTAGTACTGAGATGGTAGCATTAGCAAATGCAACACAAGGCTGATCTTCAATAGCTATTCTCTCATTTACTTTTTGCTGATTTATTGCTTCACTAATGACACAATAGATTTTCCCATTAGTTTATTATTATTATTTATTATTGGTATCACTGTTATACTGAAAGAAAATGAAAATAGAGAACTGACCTCATCTCAGCACAGCTTATTATATTCAGGAGTTCAGAAACACTGCATAGAATGGACAGTTTCCATTTCGCCAATGCTCAATCACTGGCATTTGTCTTTTGTATCCCAGAGCAATTGCATAACTCTAATATTGACCTTAACCAGAGCCCTTTGTTTCTCACCCTAACAGCCAAAAGCATTAAAAATGTGTGTTTACTTAATTTGTCCTGGCATGCAGTGTAATTACAAGCAGTTTGTTTTCTCTGTTGTAAAATATGGGCTAGAGAAGGAATAAAGTAATGTGGAAAATTAACATTGTGATGTACTGTATAGTGGAATAACACTAAAAACACTTAGCTGTGTTAGTACTGGAGGTGCTATTTGTGTTGTGCACAAGAGCAATAAAGAATTAAATGCCTCTTTCTAAACTATATTTGCATGATTTTCAACTGCAGTAAAATTAATCTCAGCTGCCTCCAAGTACGAAAGAAAAGAATCAAAGTGCAAATAGAACTGAGCAGCACTCATGCAGCCTTTAAAGTTGTACTTTTCTATTTTGTAAATTCCAGCACACTGTTTACTGATGTCTATGATTCTTATAGAACTGGACCAGGCAAATACATTCAAAGATTCCTATGCTGTGTCTGGCACTCATGGAGCTGTGCATTTGGTATGGTTATGGCCACGTTGACAGGACCTTTCTGATGTGAGAGCAGGTCTAGACACAGCGCAGGCTAGAGTGCTAAAGCAGTTTGCTAGGGTGTTTTTCTTCTTTGTGTCTCTAGAATAAATGTTGCATCCAAATCCAGCATTCACCTCTCCGCTAATGCCTTCTGTAAAAGATTCTCTTTGCAGCTTCTCCCTCCATTAGAAATCTTCTCTTTTCTTTGTGAAGTGCCACGTGCTGCCATAATTACAAACATATAAATATCAGAAAAACCATGAGAGTTAGGGGAGTATTACCTGTTTGCACCAAAATACCCGAGAGTAAAAAACCTCCTCTCTCTTTTTTTTCTATTCTTTTTCTTTTAATTTTTTTTATTCTTTTTTAATTTCCTCTGCCTTCCCTTTCATACTTTCTGTGAAAGTGGAAAAGTTTATATAATGAAGCAATATGAATTCCATTTCCCGCCATTTATGTACATTTGAAGTGTCAAAAAAGTAAAATAACAGGAAAAAGCATACCAAATCACTCCATTATGACTATAAGAGGAATTTTTTCTTTTTTCCTCAAGAAAAGTTTTTCCCTAGACATAGTTATTAAAAATAAAGCAAACATTTGAGCCCTTTGGTATTATTTCATGCAAAAAAATTCACTGCTTTCCTTGTGAGACAGCCACTCTCTCTTTGCAGAAAGAGATGCTCAGTTTTCTTGTTCTGGCCTCTGTGCCAAAGAGTTTATCCAGTTTTTCGTCTGACTAATTTATATTTTTTAATAACAAATTGGGATGAACCTGGAAGACATGGGAGCTTTTAGCAGCAGTTGAGAAGAAATCCAGCTTTAGCTTACTGCAGGCTGGAGCTAGGAAAGTCATTAGATTAACCTCTCTTGACAGGTCAAGCTCAGCAAATATTCTTAAAAATAACTCTTCCAGTAATTTATGACCTTTTAGGAGCATAATCAATAGTGTTAACAGGAGAGGCAGCCAGACAGCACTTCCTTGTAGGAGAAAGTTTCTTGTCTTTGTAATGTTTGCATTCTGTCTGCTTGTATGCAGTAAGACTGACTTGCCAGTGATATCATACCCCTTTTACTCCATCAGTTTTGGAGACATACATTTTTATTGTCAATTTAGCGTCTCCTCTGTTGTTTCATACAGTATCTAATTCCAACAAAAACCAATGCACAAATGTGATTACAAAGTAAAGGGAAAATGCACAGTTCATTTTCTTCCACATTCCCTCTAACCTCTGTGGATCATTTGAGGGAGAATGGTCCCCTGCCCCAGGATGTCGTAATGCAAAGTCTTAAACATATACTTCATTTTAATGCACGATGAGTTACTCATAGTGCTTAATTAAGCACATTCTTATGTCCCTTAAGAGCCGCACCTAGGGGAATTTTATGCTCTGCCTCTTTAATTTTTTGTGAGATTGGATAAGCAAGGCAAGATGTGAACATGCCAATGACAACAATATTTCTGTATTTGTTAATAATTTTAATGCATTTTATCCCAGGTGAGGTTTCCTTGTGCTTTTTATATTATAAAGATCTTTTCCCTGCCTATTCAAACATAGAGCCACCTCTTCAGGGTTCACTATTGGAGTCCCATTTTCTGAAACTGGAGATCCTCAAGAGGATACATTGATTTCACTGAGCCTCACATTCACTGTCTACATGCGCATGCTCTAGCCACATGGACCCGCCTGAGGCAGAACTACTGTCCATCTTTCTCTGCAAGGACTTCTAGGGACATAGGAAAGGACACGGCATGTCACTCTGTAATATGATACTGCACTTATTTTGACACCGCTCAGAGAATTACTGGATGTTGGCTTTTCCAATGTCCTTGGAATGGAAGGGCAGTTTGGAAACTCAAAAGCATGAAAATAATCTAGAAAGAAAATAATTTGTATTCCTAGTTTCTGGCAGAAGCTTTAATACACTCTACTTCAGGTCAGCTTTGAGCATCTAATACTGACAACAAGAGCTGGACAAGATACCAGCTTTTCTCCACAGCTATGCTGACACTAAAAATGACTTTTTTTGTCCCTGCTTTCCACCTTCATTGCCAAGCTGTAGAAGAAACCTGAACAGTATCAAAAGTGACTACAGAGCTCTGGAGGGCAGTAGTCAAGGGCATGGGGACCCAATTGGTTTTCTTCTCAATCCTACTGGTGAGGAGAAAGTGTCTGAGGCCCTGGAGGGACGAGTGGCCCAAAAAAGCTGGTCCATATTCAGAGATCATCTCCATAAAGCTCAAGACCTTCATGATGAATAAAAAGTTGGACAAAAAGCCGGGAGGTCTGTGATGAGGACAAGGAGGTCCTGGCCATACTGAAACATGAAGTGAAAGCATACAGAGTGTGGAAGTAAGGTGAATAACCTAGGAAGAATGCTGAGACATTGTCCGAGTGCCAGTAGATGAGGCTAGGAAAGCTATAGCCCAAATGGAATTGAATCTGGCCAGGGATGTCAAATAAAAAGGAAGGGCTTCCGTAAACATACAGGCAACAAAAGGAGGACTAGGGATAATGTGAGGTCATTGCTTAATGAGACAGGGGACCTGGTCACACAGGACATTGTGAATGCTCTCTTTCCTTCAGTCTTTACTAACAAGACTTCAGGAATTCCAGATCTCAGAGATCATGGGGAAAGGCTGGAGCAAAGAAGGTATACGCTTGGTGGAAGAGGACCATGTCAGAGAACAGCTAAGCAAACCAGACATACATAAGTCCATGGACCCTGATGAGATGCACCTGTGGGTGCTGAGGGAGCTGGCAGACATCATCGTGAGGCCACTTTCAATAATCTTTTGATTGCTCATAGTGGCTGGGAGAGTTGACTGAAGAGTGGTAGAGAGAAAATATCACTCTTATATTCAAGAAGGGCAAGGAGGACCAAGGTAACTACAGGTCTTCTAGTCTCACCATGATCTCTGAAAGGTGTTGGAACAGCTCATCCTAAAAAACATTTCTGAACACATTAAAAAAAATCATCAGGAGTAGTCAGCATGGTTTCACCAGGGGAAGTAATCCTTGACCAACTTGATAAACTTTTATAGTGAAATCACTGGCCTGATAGATGAGGTGAGAGCAGTAGATAGTGTCTACCTGGACTTTGGTAAGGTCTTTGACATTGTCTTGCATAAGATACTCATGAAAAAGCTGTTGGCGTAGGGGGCTGGATAAGCAGACAGCGAGGTGGATTGAAAACTGGCTGAATGTCTGGTCTCAGAAGGTCATGACATAAAGTCTAGTTGAAGGCCAGTAACTAGAGGTGTACCCCAAGGGTCAGTGCTCTCCAGTCCTGTTCAACATCTTCATTAATGACCTGGATGATGCATCAGATTGTACCCTCGGCAAATTTACAGATGGCAGAAAATGGGAAGGAGAGGCGGATAGGCCAGAGCGTCTTGCTGCCATTCAGAGAGACTTTGACAAGCTGGAGAAATCAGCTGACAGCAACCTCATGAAGTACAGAAAGAAGTTCAGAATCTTGTGCCTGGGAGGAACAACTCTGTGCATGAATATATGCTGAAAGTGACCAAGCTGGAAAGTGGCTCAGCAGAAAGGGATCTGATGGCCCTCATGGGCACCGAATTGAACATGAGCCGACAATGGGCCTTTACTGTAAAGAAGGAAGAAGGCATACTCTGCTACATTAGGCTGAGTAAGCGGGGCTTGTTTTAGCCTAAGGAAGAGAAGACTCAGGGGAAATCTTTCTGATGCATATAAACAACCTGAAGGCAGGGTGCAAAAAAGATTGAGCCAGACTTTTTTCAGTGGTGCCCAATGGCAGGACCAGAGGCAGTGGGCACAAACTGAAACACAGGAGGTGCATCTGAACATCAGGAAACACTTTTTTACTGTGAGGGTGACTGAGCATTGGCGCAGGTTCCCTAGAGAGGTTGTGGAGTTTCTATCCTTGAAGATATTCAAAAGCCCTCTTGACATAATCATGGATGAATTGTTGTAGGTGGCCCTGTTTGAGCAGGGGTGTTGAACAAGAAGAACTCCAGAGGTCACTTCTGACTTCAACCATTCTGTGATTCTGAGATTCTGTGAACATGCCGTTCTTGGAAGCTTATGATGAGTGGAAAGGGTAAACACACAGCCATACTCCAGATCTCCTTCCTCTCTACTTTTTAGCAGAAAATCTCGTGGAACACAGTTTTCCTCTGTAAATAGTGATATAAACCTTACTACCAAAATTAGCTCCTGCATGGGCTTTACAATACTTTTCTACCTGGATTTTCTGGACAGGGACGTGCTCTCTGTAGTCAGAGTGATGATTCTGAAGAGCAGAAGATAAATTCCACATGCATTACGCACATAGTCATCTTGTTCACATTAAATCTGGTCCGCACATACACAGAGGATGTCGTCAGGTTTTCAAGATCTGGGCTGTGGCTCAGTTGGAGGAATAGGTCTGTCTAGATGCCAGGAAATCCTGAAAAGATGCAACAAAACTATCAAATTTCCACTCATAAATTTTCTGAGGTGGAAAAAACATAACATGTTTTCAGAAGCATTTTGCCTTTAATCAGTGACTTCTTTTTTAACACAAATGATATGGCAGTATTTTCAACATATTGCCTTTGGTTTATGATGAGACACGGAATGTTGTAAACACTGTAATGACTAAGAAGGATCAATAAAACAAAGTGAAAATATATGAGGATATATATTTTATTATGATTTCTGAGCCATCCATGGTCTTGTTTCCCTAATTATCAGTTATACAGTATGATAACTATCAGCAAGGTTGAATATCAATACCCTAAAAATCTGCAGGACAGAACACAGCTTAAGAGGCCCAAAGATAAATACATATGTTTTAAGACTGAAATGGAACATTATAATAATCTACTTTGGCTGCCTGAGCAA
The DNA here is from genome assembly GCA_024733675.1 of Psilopsiagon aymara. Taxonomy (NCBI): domain Eukaryota; kingdom Metazoa; phylum Chordata; class Aves; order Psittaciformes; family Psittacidae; genus Psilopsiagon; species Psilopsiagon aymara. The sequence goes on along the minus strand of JANRGW010024909.1, from coordinate 18,348 downwards.
TAACTAATAAAACACTTCACCCACAAATTTCTATACCACACTACTGAAGAACAGTTAATCCATGACTGAAATTTCACTGCCTTGAGTAGATTACAAAATGAATCTGCACACTTTGAAAAAACAATGACAAAAAGAATAAATGAGAAACTATTTAAAAAAGCCAGAAGTTTCACTTACCACACTATGGTATGACAAAATTTGACTTTTTTAACCTCTGATTTGCTTGTAGTTGCATTTAACAGAGTAAAACTCTAAATAATTTAGCTAATACTTGTCATCTGTGGCCCATGTGACTTCTAGGAAGTCTAAAAAACTGGGATTATACCAAGCACACAATAATTTCTGTCAGTTACTACTGCAGTGTACTTATAAGAACTAGAGGAACCCATAAGCAACTAGAAGTAAACAAACAGGCATAGAAGCTCTATCTTGCTCTTTATATAATGATGTAGGGTGCAATTAAATTTTATTATCCTTTGGGAGGGATTATTGAAGTCAGTTGTGACTTTAGAGTTAGTCATAGCATCATCTTAAACATATGGCAACAATGACAGCAAAAAAATCAGTGACATCTACCATCTTCTGTAGCCCAAGTAACAACATTCTCTCCCTCCTTTTGAGAAACCACAGGGTCAATTTTTCAGCTGTGTACTTTTTTCCTGGTTTTGACACAAGTTTCATCAGTTTTTTAGGCCTTCTTTGAAAAACTTTATCATCTTACAGCCTGTAGTCAAGTCATAATTTTTTTCTGACTCTTGCATCATGTGTTCATATTCTTACATAGCATTTGTCTGATACAACACTGACCAATGTAATAAAGGACATCTTTTTTTTCACGTCAAGCTGATTTCTTAGTCCAGCAAGTAAAAATTGTGGTTTAGAAAGCTGAGAAAACAAAAATATATTCCACCTCTCTGACTCTTATAAACACCCTTTCTCTTCCACATCTTTGTGCATATGCAGATGAATCAATGCAACTGTAAGTTCTTTTCCCATGCTTATATTTTCTCATGTTGAAACACCAGCAGATCTTAGAAAATTGGAATGCAATTAATTTGGTCATTTGTAATGCCCACTTTGGCATCTGTAGAAACCAAGGTATTATTTACTTCTGAGGAAAAAGTCTGCATGACTTCTTCCATTAAGGAGATTTACTCTCATTCAACACTGCATTTCCTGTGTTCATTGACCATACTTTTCAATGCACATTTTCAAAGAGAAGATTTTGTCTATGCAGTGCGAATAGATGTTTCTGAAATCTAGTGCTGGTAAGTGGCTACTGACTGCTATTAAAAACAAAATTTTCTAAATTGCATTTTCTTCCCTTGACATGATTTTGCACTAACGGTGAACAAGCTGCCTTTTAAGACCTGGCACATATCTCATACCTCTCCATTGACTGATTAACAAGAAGGTCCCACACCAGCCCTGCTGCTGAACTGCTCCAGGACTTGCTGATGTTTTCTTTCCTGTATGAAGAAATTCAAAACAGACAGATTAGAAGTTGCTGGACTGCAGTGTTTGTGTTTACAAGAGGACATACCACTCTCTGATGAAAACCTACACAGCTGGAGGTAAATGACCGCAGGTGCACAATGTGTAATGTTAAGACTAGAAGAAGTAAATCTGGGCAATGAAATTAACTTAGGACAGCTTTTTTATCCCTTTTTCTTTATTCTTTTTTTTCTTAGATTCTAGCTCTCGCTAGAATATTGCATTTTGAAATGAGGCGGCAGTCATTGATACTTTTAACTCCTTTTTTCCATGATATTTCTCCCTTCTCAGCATGTTCTTGAATGCATGGGGAAATCCTTTCAGATTGTATTGAAATCAAACAGTTATTTGTGCAAAGATTGGCAATATTGAAACCATTTGATTTGAATGTCTTAATCTGAAAATAACCTGGAGGCACATAAAAGACTTACTTTTCTTGTAAGCATTTGATTCACAGCTGCTAAAAAAGGTTTCATCGCATATAAAACTTGGGCATCTGCTTTGTCATGTCAGAATGACAATTGGGTAGGATGCCAGGATGACATGGAATAACATGAAACAATCCATCCAGCTGCATGGAAATTGTTTAAGTGTTTCTCTTGTGTGCATAACAGTATCCATTGGAAAGAGAAAATCTGTGCAGACCATGAAGCAGATGTTATCTAATTCCCCTTATCCTATGAATGCCCATAGGTGCAAAAAGCCTGTGGCTTTTCAGATTCTACAAGCACTTCTACAGCAACATTTTCAAAAGAAGAAATATATAGTATATTCTATCTATAATCAATAGTATATTCTATATATAGCATATATATAGTCTATATATGATATGTAGTGTATGCTCTCTATAATATATGTAAAATATATAGTATATCATATATGGTATATGGTTTATGGTATATAGCATATAGTACATAGTATATAGCATAGTATATTCTATCATTACTGAAGGTAGTGAAAAGAATGCTTGAGAAAAGAAAAGCTATATTGAAATGAAAAATATTGAATGATTACTGACTTTGTATTAAATTATAAATCTAATACTTAAGTGTGTCTATATTTTAATAGGAAAAAAAAAAAAAGCTGAGAACATTAAATAACACCATAAGAAAGACTGTATGCATTTTAAATTAAGAATATGTATTTTTTTCAGGAAACATTTTAAGCAGAGTTTTCAAAACTCTTTGAGGTAGCAAGCCACTCCTAGCTTTCAAATGTGTTTTGTATAACTATGCTCTCCTGATCAGACTTTTAACTGGGAACATAATAAAGTTAACCTTAGTGACATAAAATGTAATATAGTTCTGAAGTGCAGCTGTGGATCACCTAGCATATAGATCACTTAACATGGCTTTGCAATCACAATTTTAAATTCAAAACATGTTTTCCCTTTTCTACTGCATTCCTAGTTTCTTTTTAGTGGAATACCCCACTGATCATTTGTAGATGTCTTCATCTTCACTTTGTAGAAAATCACATTGTCTATGTATGAACAATTCTGAAAATTTTGGATTACAGAGTTTAAATAGTAGTATGGGAAGATGTCTGTTCAATTACATTAGGAACGAGACTTTACTAAAACCAGATGCAAAATCCAGCAACTATGCAGAACAATAAATATCCAAACAGTATTCAGAATTGAGTTAAACTTGCTGTTATTTTATCAGCTATTCTACAGAAATAAAACGTAAGTAAACAAGCTGAAATTCATGTTGACAGGAAAACCATATGTGATGACCTCAGTCTTTCACTGAGCAAAACTGATTCTTGAAGAAAAAAGTAGATGCATTTAGAATATTTTCCACTGTAAAATATTGCATTAAAACAGGAGAGACATTACTCCTGCAGCAAAAAATGGAGGAGCGTACGGCTGACATTTCAACATCCCAAGCAAAATTTCCTCCTAAATATTTGAAACTATCTGAAGGAAAAAAGCAAATGAAAAGAAAATCCATGATCATTAACATTATAAAGCTGATATTAAACCAGCACTCTAAAGTTCCTTGTTAAGACCCATAGATCTTTGAACATCTAAAGAAATAATTGTAGTAGAGTCCTTTGCACTACACCTTGGCTACATAGGTCCTTTGGGATCCTGCTTCACTGTATGACTTAGCTGAAAATGAACATCGGTACTCCTTTAGCTGTGTTAGGATTGTATTTAGAGGAATTTTTAGTGTCAAGAGTTAAAAAGAATTGTTTTCTGTTCTTGATCATCGACTACAATACAAATGAAAGGGTAAATACTGTAAATTAAGAGCTATGACAGCTGCTGAAGTACAAGAGATCAAATGAAAGAAGTAATATCAAATGTAACTCAGTAAGAAAAAGCAAAATGCATCCTGTGAATGTAAACAGATACAATCGATCAATCATTTATGGTGCCACTTGGTCTTCCTGAGGTTGTGGTTCTAGCAAGGTCAACAACTAGATCCAAGGGCCCTGGTTATGAATCCTAGGTATCCTTTTTCATTGCAGTACATCCAATGTGGATTGTAAAACATCTTGTTCTAACCATGTGTTTGATTTAGAAATGGGTAGGCCTATAAGGTGGTCCCTACCACTTTCTTCTTTTATACAATTCCCCAGTGGGCACTGAGATAAGTAAAACACATCTAGATTTTACTCATTCAGCATTTCACTGTTAGAAATCTTGTTTGCACTATTTAATTTTGTAACCCTATTTTTATACCCCCTATACACCTCAAAATTTTTGCTTTGGGTAGAAAAAAATATACACTTCCTTTCTCAAGCAGAAGTTCCACAGATTGTTTTCAGCTAGAGTTTTGCTAAAATTAAGATGAATATAACTAAAATGAATATAGCTTGAAGAAAACTGCAAAGAACACTGTACTATATGTCAGCTTTGAGTGTCTTAGGACTTGTCTAGCTTGTCCCCCAGATGGACCTTGACATGCTTATGAGGTGGGCTGATGCCAACCTTATGAAGTTTAACCATACCAAGTACAAAGTCCTACACCTGGGTCAGAGCAATCCCAGGCACAGCTGGGCAGAGAAGAGAGATTCAGAGCAGCTCTGCGGAGAAGGACTTGAGGGTGTTGGCTGATGAGAAACAGAGCAAAAGCTGGCTTCAGTGTGCACTCACAGCCCAGAAAACCAACCACATCCTGGGCTGCATCAAAAGGAGCATAACCAGCAGGTCAAAGGAGGTGATCCTGCTCCTCTACTCTGCTCTTGAGACCTCACTTGGAGTACTGTGTGCAGTTCTTGTGTCCTCAACATAAAAAGGACAAAATGGAACTGCTGGAACAAGTCCAGAGGAGGCCCAAGAGGATGGTCATGGGATTGGAGCACCTCTCATACAAAGATAGGCTGAGAAAGTTGGGGCCTTTAATGCTGGAGAAGAGAAGGCTGTGTGGAGATCTCATAGCAGACTTTCAGTATCTGAAGGGGGGCTATAGGGGTGCTGGGGAGGGACTCTTCATTAGGGACTGTAGTGAGAGGACAAGGGGATAATGGGTTAAAACTTAAACGGGAAGTTTTAATTGGATGTAAGGACGAAGCTCTTTACTGTAAGGTTAGTGAGGCACTGGAATGGGTTGCCCAAGGAAGTTGTGAATGCTCCATCCCTGGCAGTGTTCATGGCCGGGTTGGACAGAGTCTTGGATGACATGATTTTAGTGTGAGGTGTCCCTGCCTATGGCAGGGGGGCTGGAACTAGATGATCTTAAGATCCTTTCCAACCCTAACTATTCTATGATTCTGTGATATGGTAGGCCTATTCCACTGACTGGAGAGGAATATTGACATTTAAGCATTTTTAGAAGTAACTCCTAATTTCTCTTTCAGGAAGTTTCCTTTAATTTTCCATATTCTTTTTTTTTTTTTTTTTTTTTATTCAATAAAATAAATTAATAAAATTAAACTTTTTAGAGACTGTATTTTGAATATGGGATTGAAACGTTAGAATAAACTTGAATGCCCTATATCTGTGAATTAAATGCATACAGTGCATGCACTACCTTTCCTCTCTTTCAATAAGAAAGAAAATGACTTTAAATCAGAATTAAATTGCCAGGAAAAAAAAAGAGATTTTCAAGTGATGGATTTTTTTTCCCTGGGGTTTCATTTAAGACTGACGTTCTGGTCACAAGAAAGAACTGGGGTAAAGGGATTAAAATTGTCATAAGGAAAGTTCCATAACTTATGTCTAACTCTTCTAATCAGTTTTCTATCAAAAAAAGGCAAGTAAGCAACTTGAGGAGTTAATTATATGTTTCTGGTTGTGTAGTTAAGGCGAAGAAATCTCTGGGACGTTGTCCCAAGGAAGGACCATGGACAGTTCCACTGCGGAAGAGGCCGTGGGAGTGAGCCTGGATCAGGAGGTGCAGGGTCCTTGCCGCCGAGCAGGAGACAGAACCCTGCGAGTACAGAGCCCTCATCTTGGTCTTTCTTTTCACACATCCATGTCCACAAACAAAGGTCATGTCTCTTTCTTGTCCTATTATTATATAGTGCAAATTTTCTGTTGAATAGATAGCCAAGAAGTACTTCTGGCTTGTATTTCCTTTTGTCAAACTTTATTTTTCAGTTACTTATTATCTACTCTCTCTCTCTCCACTTTAGAAAACCCAGCACCACAAACAATTTTCCGCTATCCCAGTGTATCTAAATGCTACTTTTCAGTTCTTTGGCATCTTCCTATTCCTATGCTGTGTTCTTTTGATAGTTATCGAATGCTGGGTGTTATACCCAGCACAAGAGGAACATGGACCTGCTTAAACAAGTCCAGAGGAGGTCCATGAAGGTCATGAGGGCTATGACAACAGGCTGAGAGAGCTGGGGTTATTTTATGTCTTTTTTTAACCAAGTTTAAAGTGAGAAATGTCATAAACACAAAGATATTATCAAATCTATCCTGTGGCTGGAAAGAGGGTTGGTCCTTTCCTATCTGAAACACAGGAAGAACTTCATCAATTTAGAGAGAGAGAGGAGAGGTTAGATAGAGTTTGTTTTTATCCATATCAAACGTAACTCATGGTAAGAAACTGAAGTCAGGACTGAAGAATCTGTTAAAAAAATGGGGACCTAGTTCCAGTTTAACTGTTTTAAACTTTCACTGATAAGTCACTGGAAGAACTAAGCTCAACCATGCTTACCCTACATGCCATATGGGTTCTCCAAAGCTTGTTGTGAAGAGTAAGGGAGACACAAATGCAGGGATGTGAGATTCATTTTGAAAAGAGAAAGAAATACTTGGAACTGAATGCCAAATTTTCAGCCTTAATGACCCACAATTTTTCATTCAGTCTCAGAGGCAGGTAGGATCCTGAGAATGGCCATGAATTTTTGATCAGTGATCTTTTTCTTTTAAATTGCATCTGTATGTAGAGGTTGAGATTTAAGCACTGTTCTGTAAATCCAGGTCACACTGTCCAGAGGTAGGCACTGCTGAACATTGTCTGAAATCTGCAGGGTCTTTCATATTCAGGACTAACTATATACAGCTGGTGAAAGAAGTAGTGTATGCCAGGCCACTTAAGAGGGATGGAGGACAGAGTCAGATCTAGGAAAGATGACTTCATGGACTATTCTAAACTTCTACAGCCCTTAGCATGTATACTCACAAATAGAACTGCTAGAAGGGTTCACCTAGATCTTTCTAGTTCCAGACCACTGTCTGCTGGATGCTCACTTAAAAACTGATGTCTGGTTATCTTCATAAGCTATATTAAGTGTCAACAGCCATGTTCAGAAGTCTTGATGAGATATACTCGTCTAATAGTACACATACACTGTGGGGAGTGCAGGAGTTCATGCACATCTCTGTCATTTGTGGTTTATCTTGCAAAAATAATCATGGCTTTTCTATATCCCAGTAATAAGATAAAAACACTGCAGTTTGCAGTGATGGATATATAAGCAACAATTAAATTTTCTTTAAAAAAATATTATTATTATATATTAATATCAGGTCTCGGAAATCCCCATGGTTTGGAATTCTCCTTTGTAATAGAGTTTTGTAACTGGAAACACTGAGGTGGTTTCACAGTTGTAGCCACAATCTGGGTAAAGGTGGATAGACTTCCTCTTCTTTTTTCTTTCATGAAAAGCCTGCTTTCTATATTCTTTCTCACCATTTCTTTTGTGTTAAAAAAGAAAATCTTGCAAAATTACATCTGCTAATGACATTTTAAGCTAAGATGGAATTCAGAATATAAGTCCTAAAGAAAGGGCCCACTATTACAAAAGCAAAAACAAAACCCAAACTGTCAGTTACTTTAAGATCAAGCATTGATAGCAGAAGCACTTTTCAGTCCTTCTTTAGTAGTCCTTACAAGTGACAGTGATATTGGGGTATTCTCATTAAGACTTTTAACAATCATGATTTCATAGGCCTGAACTATTACAAGCACTAAAATTAAAGGGATGCTTTTTTTTTGCCTATTTAAGTCGATATCATATCATGCTTTTTACGTGGAAGATGTAGATGTTTAGAATTTAGGCCTTCCTCCCCCCCTTTCTGATATTCACTAAAAGTAACACTGATTTGTTTTATGCTTATGTTTGCTCATACTTTTCTAGAACTGAATTAGAATTTTATGGAAAGCACTATTTTAAATTAAGTATCTATAATAAAGTGGACAAAGAAAATGAGGTAGGAAAAACAATCTGTACATAAAAGGAGAGCAAAAATAACTCACATGTTCCCTTAATTACATGCCTGTTTGCTCTGACCTGTGTTGAAATCATTGAAGTTTCTAAGGCTGTACTGGAGGCCTGAGCAAGCACAGTGAAAAGTAGAGTTTAATAGCTTCTTCAGGGGACACTGCTACTGTGCAGTGGGTGATTACAGGGTTTGCTGGTATGATTGTGTGTGCAAGTAATGTGACTGGGTATGAAAATGTTCCCTTTCATTGCTTTGGCATTTTGTGGTTCCTGTTTGGATTATCTGTCTCTGTTTTGTCTGTAAAATTGTTGAGACTAATAAATAAAGAGCACCGTAGTTTTTTGGCCCCAGAACAAGCATATTGGATTGTTTGTAGATACCTCGTATGCAGCTACACATAGAAACTATCAAGAACTAAGCACTCACTTCGTAGATAAAGTAAGCAGATTCTGTCCAAACATTCACTGTCTGCTAGGTCAGGAGAATTCTCCTTTTCAACAAATTTGATCAGGTCCAGGAAGCTGTGAACAAACTTCAGATTGATTTTGTAGTTGATAAAAAAATTATGTATGTACGGCACTGAGTGAAATGAAGATATTTCTAGTATCCTGCTTTGTAGCAAGTCACTGACATGAAGACTTAGAGAAGGATGCCATTTCTCTCTTACACATTTGTTGTTCTCTCTTCAAAATGCATAATAAAGAAGAACAGAGATGAGGCAATAATCAACAACATCAGTTAGGGTACCTGGACCCCAAATTTCTGCACTTATTATTAAGGAGGTAAATATAAATGTTACTGTTGGTATTTGTTATTTTAATTCAGTAGGGAGAGCTGTGTGTGGTCCACATCTGTTGAAGCATATTCAGTAAGAATGAAAATGTCCATTAGTATTCAAAAAGATAGTAACAGATAGTTGGCGACAGACCCAGACATAAGACAGTAAAATCATCTTAAAGCAGTCTCTGGAGTTCAATTCCCATGTCTGTTTACCAGATTGCACTAAGCCTTCTGGAAACTTTATTTCCAGAAAGTCGTATTGGCTTTGGTAAAGCCAAACCATGATTTTTTTTTCATGGAAGTGAAAAATAGCATGTTAAAGGTTTTTGTTTGGATTTGAGGTCAAAACAGAAGCCTCACTGTGGCTGTTCCATGATGCCTACTTTCTGGCTCCAAGCTGACACAATGCTGACTGCCTCAGCAGACCAGAACTGCAGTGCCAGACTGTGCTGCATTAATGGCTCCTCACTGGAAGGTTACTACTTAGAGAAATGGCACATGGGCAGGCAGTCTTTGCACTCTGGCAGTACTTAGGTCCTGAGATAATGATAAGGTAGCAGCAAGCAGAGCTCTTTGGACTCCTTTGAAAATTCCATCATACATCTGCATATATACAGTCACCTTAAAATAACACTGTATACAATCTGTAACTTTGGAAAAAAAGGTGATTTAGGCAAAGTCTTTACCATTAAAATACAGATTCTTACATTTCTTTTTTTTTTCCCCTCTGTAAAAAGATCAAATAAAAAAGCTGTTTTATGTGCACATTTTGACACAAAGCAAGTGCATTCCAAATGCTCTTGTTCCAGTCCTGTCCCAGCTGAGCTCTGCTGAGCTCAGTGGTGCATATGGCCTTCTAACAGAATATCCCACAACCCTGCATGATGTTTTATCTTTACAGAGAGATTATACTGTAATCACGAAATATGCTTATAGACCATCCTGGCAAAACAAACATACACCCTGGTGGTACGTAACATTGCCCAGCTTTGGGGGACTCTGATAAAGGAATATACATACTGCATATTTCCTTGCTGACCACATCATAAGTTTAACCAAGTACATCTGGCTTCTGTCAAATCTTGGAAAACAGAAGCCTAGAAGGTTGCCTGTGATTGCAACAGTGACCGGGAAACCAATCTTGTGGAAAGCTAAGGGAATAACCACAGATCAACTTCCATGTTTTCAGCATGAGGCCACTCTTTGTAATCTTGTAATCATCCCAGTGACTCAGTTAGCTTTGCTAATGATTTCAAGAATATAAGGGCAAGCAAGAAATCTCATGCGCTCAGGCCTGCCACCATTGACATAACTCAGGCAGCAGTGGCACTTGCCCACCACTTGACTACCTTCTCTTCAGAAAGTTCTCTACATCTGAAAGGTTAGCAGAGAAAAATGGCTGGGATTAACAGAAACTGGCTACCAACACCTAACATTTCATCATTCTCAACAATTTCTGTTCAAATTAGAAATAAACTGGCTCCTTATTGGGAAAGTTTAAAGAAAGACAAGCAGTTATAAGCTGAAGAGGAAAATCAGTGGGTAATGTTTCAGTGAGCAGATCTCCAGAGCTCTGCTCTTCACTGACACCTATAATTATCAAGATGTATTTTGCTACTGAAATATCAGGTGTCACTGGCAGAACCTGAACCCTTTAATAGACTGAGGAGCTCTCCACGCATTTTGATTCCTTCTACCTGATCCTCTCTGCTGTGTTATTATTTCATGGATTCTTCTCTTCATCAGTACTTAGAAAAACACATGGAGCAAGTTAAACCCTGCATAGCTCTGTAAAAGTGTGTCATTTAATGCTTGATTTGAAGTGGTATGAGAAATATTTGAGGAGTATTAACATTTTCAGAGAATGCTTTTATATTACCTTCTCCTGGTTAAAACAAGAACATCTAGGAAATACAGAGAGTTTCAGCTTATTAGGTGATATAAAGGGAACTCTTTTAATTGTTTTCTGATGAGAAGAAACTGCACCGGGCAAAAGAGTGAAGCCAGTGATGCAGGTAACTCAAACTGTTGGATTATTATAATATAGTGTAAGATAGTGATTTCTGTCCTCTTTGTAGAAGTTAAAGGAATCTGAGTTCTTGATTATCAACTCTGTTTTAATTTTCTTGACCTAGGAGAGGCACGCCTGCAGTATCTCTGTTGTATGCACAACAGACATAGCTGGTGAACTAGCCAGAAATGGGAGCATATACCTGCTCCAGCAGAGTACAAAGCGGGTAGGCCTATTAGCTCAAATGTTGTACTATGCTAAGGCATACACACCACATGTTTAATGACCTGGAATCTGCAAGAGGCTGTTACAGCTTTCCAGGCCGAGCAGAATTAATCTGAATACCTCTAATGCTGCAGTGCAAATATTGGTTATGGGGAGTTTATGCATTTTAGAACTTGCATTACTGCAGAGTGTTGCCTACAATCTGGCCAGTATACCCTAGTTCAGAAGCAATGGAAAAAAACCCATCCTCCAAACCCCATATGACTTGATGGTAAAAATTTTAGTAAGATCTGCCAAAAGACCAACAACGCTCTCAGATTCCTGTTCCTCTATCCTTCATATCCCTCACACTCCATCAAACTCTACCCTTGTAACTTCTTCATGTGGTGTATTCTTAGTGGTGAAATATCTGATACATCTTTGTTGTCTCACTTCTATGCCTTCTAGCACTGAGATACACTATCTTTCTTTTTAGTATATTGTGGTGGAATTTACAGCAGGAGCTTAAACTTCTTCAACAGGCTCCTCTGCAAGCCCATCTCTAGTTTTGAAAAAGAGCAGAAATGTACTAAGACACTTTTAAATGTTGTAACAAACCATGCCAACCAAACAATTCCAGGCAACTCTGAGGCCACTGCTTTCACCAAGGAAGCAGGTCTTTCCTACTCCTTTCAGAAAGCCTGAAACCTAGAGCCACTTGGTCTGTTCTTCTTGCCCTTTAAAGAATCCCGGCTCAGATCTGTTAGGGCTGGTAGGTATCACTGGAAAAACAAAGCATCTCACTGTGATGCTGGAACAGTTCTAAGTCTTTTAAGATTAAACATTTCAGCCTCCTTTCCTCTTTCCTTCTCCAGCTCTGTCAGATGCAGGCAGTCCTCTTCTACCTTGAATCTCCCTATCTGAGCAAGAAGCAGGTTATAGGAAGCGGTGACTATTATTCTGGACTGCAAGAATGCCTCTGTCCCCATTACAGTCCTGTTCCTTCCTTTTTTCCTTGGACTGCCAGCACAGGTGACAGGTCATGTCACATGTGGGTCCGGTTCTCAAAGAGCCAGGGGGGAGCAATGCTGGACCAGCTGCTTCTCAGTGAATTTCCAGCTTGCAGCTGCCCTTGGTGTCCACGTAAAACCTCCAGCTGTCCAAAATGCCACCCTCTTCTTGCTTTACCTTTTTTTCTAAGTGACAGATGGAGTTTTCTGCTCTGGACTGAGATATATCCAATTATATGCCATCATTTTGTGGTTTTCGAAGCATTAATGGGGAAGACCAATGAAATAATTCTTTTGTACAACAAATGTAATACTTTTTAAAAGAAAAGCTTAAGTGGCATACACAATAACCTGTTTCTAAAATGAAATAAACTCTGTTCTTTCAAATTCTCTTTCCTAGCCAAGGCATAACAGGGGTTAGAGCATAGTATAGCCTAATTGCCTACATAATTTCATTTTATGAAACAAAGTGCTTTAAAAAAATTATAGGGTTATATAAAAGCATGTGAAACCACTAAGTCGGCTTTGTTTTTCAGCCTCATTCAATAGTGGCAGTGGTTTAAACGTGCTGTGAACAGTAAACATTTTCTTGGGGGAAAAAATATGTCATAACTTTCTGTACGGGTACCTGCCTGAGTGCTGATGATATATTCTCTTGTCCTATTATAATGTTTGCTTTCAGGTTTTTTGCCCCTCTTTCTCTGCAAGAGAAATTGTTTTGTCCTCCCAACCCCACTCAGTAAGCAAAGACCCTCCCTTTCTCTGCCTTAGTGTCTCTCATCCTTGAACCTGTGTTGAGCCAATCATTTTTCTGGCAGCAAGTAGATGAAGAGAGCTCCTTCGGTGCTTCTCTCGGGTCATGAGCCAGAACAGCCGAGGTAGTGCTGCGTGTATTGCTTCACCAGGATCCTCTCTCAAATCCTTGGTGTCAGTATCACTAGGCTACAAGGCCAACCCATAAAAGAAGTTTTACTACTGGCTGAGCAGTAATGCCCTTCTTTTTTTTTTTTTTTTTTTTTGCCTGTTTTGCTGTCCCTCAAAATAAACAATGGGAGAGGAAAAGGTAGACAGCAGGAGGCAAAAAATACAATGAGAGCTGCTGTTGCTGGGCTGTAACCCTACTTGGATTACGCTGTGTCAAAAATACATATCAGCCACTAAGGTTGAATGGTGGCAGTTTTAATGTGATGAGACGGTGATGACTCCAGACCCCCTATAAAATGCACAAAACAGGAGTCATGGTGGATATATAACCTTTTCACTGTTAAGAGAGAGCTTTTCCTAGGCAGGTAAGACATCTGGGTGCAAAACAGATCACAAAGGCCTAGATTTAGCTTCAAGATCTTAGCTCCTACAATACTTCTCTCCAGATAGTACGGAAATAGATTTATTACGTATATTTGCCCAGCATGTTAGGGTTCTCTCCCTTAATTAAAAGCACAGCCAACCCCTGATAGCATCATATTGCTGGGACAAAACAAAATGATTTTATCCACTCCAGCTCTTATCCCGGCTGCTGGGTACATGAAGTGGATTAAGAGGAGGAAGGGTAATTTTGAAAAATTGTGGAACAATAGCAAGCCTGTGATCTCACCTGATTAAATCTAATCAGCTCTTAACATCACTGTGCTCTTTCTTTCTTTTGCCTTTCTTCCTCTCTTTCTTTTAATATATAATAAACTAACAAGAAAAAACCACAGCACTTAGTGTAATTGTTTTTCCCATCACAATATACAGATTCAAAAGTTGTGACCTGAGATGCAGTTAACACTGTAGTGTAGAAGTTGCTCAGAGTTATGCTTAGCATAAGATCAAGGGAAAAAACAAAACACAAAAAATCTGATTGTCGTAACGCATTGCACAGTGAGAAGCAGATCTCACATAACACAAAATCAATCCACCTAAATCTCTTTGTCGTGTGAGCAATTTCTGAGATTGGCAACAAAGCTTTAGCATGAGATACACTGAACTTGCTTTCTGTGTGTATATATGCACGTGATGAATAACCTACCCACCTCACCTGCCATGCTCAAAATGGCTAATGCTCTAATGCACGTATATTTTACCTAAACCCATTTTCAAAAGTTTTTGGTTTCCATGTATATTATTAAAATTGTAGTTTATAATGCCAGAGCCCATTTCATGTTCTTATGGTGAGGCTTGCAGTGTGCTGTGCTGCAAATGTCACCAGCGAGCCATTTGTTAGGGCTGCACTGCATGCCGGTTAATCTGTTTACTTATGCAATGGTGGAAATGTGACCTGGCTATTGTGGTGATTAACAGAGTCAAATATCCTCACATTAACTAGTGAGCTGGGCAATCAGGCTGGATTATTGTTACATTCAATTTAAATTACAGTGGCATGACAGGTCCTGAGGTATTTAGTAACGGATTTCACAGCACAGATATGCTTCATGTGTAATGAATAAACTCTGGAGAGCAACAAAAGGAAAAAAATAAAATAAAAAGGTATTTTATGATCATTGTGGAAAATTTATGGAGTGTAGCTGGCATGAAATTCTATAAAAATGAACTGGCTCCAACCAGTCCAACAACAAAGCGTGCACTTTTCTTCCTGCTGCTTATGAATTATTATTACCGAGTCCTCCTATGTTTACTCATTAGCATTGAACCCTTTGCAAAACTGTGATTCAAAATTGAATTCTTCTTAATTGAAAATACCCCCAGTACGCTGGGAGAAAAAATGAAGAGTGAAAATGGCAGCAGCACCACAATAGGCCAGTTAGCTCTGTGATAGTCAAAGGAGGTGGCTGCTCTGAACTTGAATGTTATTCAGAATTCACAGCCGGACTATACAAAGGAAAAAACAGGTTTCTTTCAAGTTGTTCTGCACACTGACATACATATAATTTAAATATTTAGCCACCGGTGTGCTACTGCAGCGCGTTAGCCCACTAGCACCATAGTGCATTAATCCTGTTCTCTGTACGACTTGCTGACTTTGACCTGTTTTATGCTCTGTGACTGAATAACACATAGTACTTTGCTTGGGGAAAAAAAAAACCTAAACAAAACACACTATGATCTCAACACACATTGGTTTCAATTAACTTTTAACCATTTGATTGCGCTAATTCTAGGCTGTTAGTTAGCTATTGCAGAAATGGCTTTATTGATTTTGAATAGAATAAGCTGAAGCAGAAAACAAAGGATGTGAAGAATGAATTTTCACGAAATAATCTCTCTTCTCTCCATTTGTTTCATTGCTTACCTCCAAATATTTTTCCAGAGGCTGTTTTGATATTTGTATTTATAAAAAAAAAGTCCTGACGATTTCAAGCAACAAAACCCATAAGGTTTTCACTTAGTATGATTTAGCATTTATTGACACTTACAAGAGTGATGCTATAGTGCAGAAATGTCAAAAAAATGGCTTTTATTAAAAGGAAAACTACAAATAACAAATGTCAGTACTGAAAAGATTCTGGTTGGTGAGTGGTTCATGCACTGCTTGGTGGACCCCAACTAGGGAAGAACTGGTGGATACTTACATGGGAACCTTCATTTTTGTGATCTTGCATGTATGAATAATGTAAAATGTTATAAGAGAACAGAGAGTACAATGAGGCTTCATTCAATTGCAATCTGATGTAAAGCCTTTAAAATCAGAGACAATTCTACAATAGGAAACAAGAGAAGAGAGTGACATTTGTGCTGTGGTTTTTGAAGGAAACTCACCTTGGTACAAGCATGCACTAGTGAAAGAAAAAATAGTGGGTGTTATGCAGAGCTCAGTTCCACCCTGGTCAGGGTCACTAGCAACCCTCTGATCAAATACAGTCCTCTGAGTATCACTGGGAACTCACCTTTGCACCTCCTGCATGCTTCTCCATGCAGGGAGTCGCTGTCAAACACCTTGTCTAGAGGTGAGATCTAAAAACCTGAACCTTGAGGAGAACAGATGCACACTCAAACAGGTCTATGATGCTGATTAAGAAAAAGTTATTCCTTTCGATAAACTTATGAGAACTGATACATTCATTATATGGTAACGCAATTCCTTATTCTGCAGTAGATTCTTAAAGTATTTGTGGTGAAAAATTTCAAGAAGAATACCATGTGGCCCAGTGATACCTGCAGTGCTCTCAGCTCCCACCAAACTGTGGAGAAACTGCAAGAGCTACAAACGTCTCTTGCTCTGCAATCTGCTTTGTACATTGAAGAATGCAGCTTTCCCCACTGCCAGTGGAATTTCAGTGTCTGAATCAAGAAAAGGATTTTAGAGCCGCAACTCTAAAATCCTCCTTCCTGCCAGACATGCTCTTTTGCTACAACCATGTGTAGCTTCCCATCTGGCAAGATGCAGCTGCTGAGCTTTATGCTACTGAGTCCTACATAAAACTCAACACCTGTTAAAGGGTTTTCACATGGAGAAACGTGTATTTTGAAAACATTTATTTAGAAGAAGTCAGCACGCTGTGGACTGCTGAAATTTTACACTTCATCAACCTTAGTCTTGTAGTTACTGCTGTAAAACCTTCCCCTCCCATTAGAATTTCCCTGGCAATGGCATTTTGTTAAAAGATGTTCATATGCTGCCCACTCTTCTTGAACCAGTTAGCCACAGCACAGTCTAGTCTGAGAAAAGGGCAGAGTGAATCTTTACCACTCAAAGCTAAGTCAAGTCCAGCATTCAGCCCAGCTAGTTTATGTTGACAGTGATAAGAATAGGTCATTTTGTTACTTCACCCTTAGGCAGTCACCGTTGCTGGAGACTCTTAACATCCTCCCTCTCTATAACTGTCATATGAGATGAAGTGGGAGGATACAGGACAATATGGTTCTCCTACCAATCAATAGCTTCAAAAGTATGTGCAAGTCATCTGACCAGAGAGTCACTGCTGTGTAGGAGGCACGGATAGAGTGCCAAATAGCAGATGCTTATTGAAGATTCTAATGATTTTAGCAGGAGAATGGATCCCCAGGTCCCTTAATTCTGCAGACTCTTCTTTTAGAAAATAGCAATAAATAAATCTTAAGCTTTCCCTCTGTTCAAACTTATCTTTAGGGCTTTTCTGCCTCCCCATGACATAAAATGATATGGTTCCACTATGCAAAACAAGAACATTATGCATTATCTGCCCTCCTGTGTCCAGGCCACACTCGCTCAACCCAGAACTATCCTGTCACATCAGTAAAGTTAGTAACCTCAGGTGACCAAAGCATTAATACTTTATCTGTCTGAGCTGGCTGTGTATCACATCTACTGCTTATAGAAGACAATATAAAGAGGTTTGTGTAAAACGCAGGGAACCAGCAAGCATGTTATACTAATACCCTAATCTAAATTATGCACAAAACATGCATAATGAAGAAATATATTTTTGCCCCCTACATTAAATTACTTCTCTGCAGTAAATGGCAACAATCTTCCAAAAGGGAGATACACAAAAACTCTACAGCAGTCCCCTCATTTACAGCCCAATGACTCGCTTGGTTGACTGAGATAGTTGCTGAGATTGCATAAAGATAGACGGTTAAAGAAAATGGTGGAAGTAAATTTTCAATGAAAACATAACCTTTTCCGTCTTGCTATAAATTCTGTGTGGAACATAAATCAGTATCAGTTACATGCATTAAAACACTAGCACCACAATTGGGAACACAGTGCTCTCCCCCTTTGCACATTTTAAAGGACATGGCACTATGGAAAGAGAGCAATAATTTCCTGAAGATTCATGAGCAAGGTAATTTGACATACCTGGTGCTGCCCAAGTTTAAGTTACTATAAATAAAAGGGAAAGAGTTTGTCTATGCTGCTCTGTGTGTGGTGCCGAGGCATTCAGAAGAGTCAGATGCTGTGGGCATCTAGTTCATATGCTCTGAAGCATCACATTTCACTGGGATGCTTGGCAACAGAAAAGTTTGCAAATGTTGTACAGTATTTGGAAAGAGCCTGGAGTCACTGCAAACATTTGAGAAGGTGACAGTAATGTCTTTAAAGGTCTTCTTGTCTTAGCAAGGGTATTCCTTATCATTTATATAGTAAAACCATTCTTCGTCTGTCAGCAGAATGGACTGACTGTTGGCTGAAGACTGACTTTGAGGACTGCTTTGATTTGGATTAGATCCAATCTAGTCCATGGGAGGAGGAGTGGGGGTGGGGGAAGGGGAATTGCACCAGGTTGCTTAATTAATCCGGATGCTTTGCTCATTATACCTTGAACTTCCTCAGAGGACAGGAACAAACTAGCTTG